>JANFOE010001611.1:0-86859 GCA_025667525.1 Glebionis coronaria | reverse complement strand
GCTCCCATGCAGACACCTGTCCACCCCCTACCGTCTCTTTACTTTATATAGCCAGGGGCATTTTCGTCATTTACTTCCGCCTGGTATATATACTCTAAACAAACACACATTCAACTCATTCTTGTTTGTTTTTTTATTCGTCTCTTTCTTTCCCTCGACAACCAATCGCCGGCGATTCTCCACCATTAACAACCCTAACAACCAATCACCCTGGTCTATATATACCTGTAACAACCCTAACAACCAACCACCGTCCCTTTTCCACCACTCACCGCCGATTGAAAAAGATGTCTGGTATTACAGAAATCAATAACAATTGTTCTACATCAACCGTTGATGATTGTTCTACATCAACGAGTAATAATTGTTCTACATCACGATCTAATTCCATTGCAGCTGATAATGAGGGTAAACGTGTTAATTTTTCTGTTAATTCAGTATATTTATTCGTTTACATGTTTTTGTTATATTATTAGTTTTGTGTAGGTTTATAATGTTTAGTTAGGCTTTTGATCAATTTACATCTGATGTTTAGGCGTTGGTATGATTTTTATAGATTTCTGATAATTGATGCATATAGTTAAACAAATTGATGCAGTAGATGCCTCGGACATGATTATTTTAGTTTAGGTTTCCATGAGGTTAGAACTACTATAGGTTTATAGAGTTTTCTTAGGCTTCGTGAAATTTTTATTGATTTAAACCACTGTTCGACTCTAGGCTTAATGACGTTTTTGATGATATAAAGTAGTTATTCGATAGGTATATCATGCTAAGGGACAATGTTATTACTTATGATTGAACGATATTTTTATTAAGTTCAGAATTGTGTGATTTATTACGTTTTTGATACTTCCAGTATGATATACTGTTATTGATTAGTGACGTTTGACCTTAAATATGTTTGACCTAGCTTTGATCCAGTATGCTAAGGGACAATGTTACATGATTTGAGTGGAGGATTCTGATTTGTGTGACACTATCTTTTATGATTCTGTTATAGTGAATTAGTAGACCGGTTGTCAGTTTTGAAATATACGACTTGATGATGCAAAAATATGTTTGACCTAATGTTTTTAGATTTACTTTTGATAGTAGCTTAGGTGTTGAGTGGTTATAGTGCAGAATAGGTGTTAAGGGAAAGAAATTCTTACAAATTGGGCTGAGTAAACCAAATCAAAGCACACTCAGTAACAGGTGGTTATAGTGCAGAGTAGGTGTTGAGTGGTTTACTTTTGATAGTAGCAGAATACAATAGAAATTCTTACAAATTGGGCTATATAACTAGAAGTTACGTAATGCGATCTTTTATGTAATTAAAAAGAGGATGGGATAGTTCTATCAACACGCTAATGCTGAAAGACGCACATATTCACTAGCTATTTAGTAAGATATAAGCCCTTGTGGAAACGGGTGGATGGGTCGGGTGCCGTTCAACAAAGCACTTGATAGGCATGGACGCGTGGTATTTCTTCACTGATGCATGCCTCTTGAAGTATCTGAAAGCTTAGGCTATACATTGGCTGCAAAAAAGATTAAGGGTATTAAGTAGCTGTGGAAAAAAGAGGGCCGGTTGGTAATGAGTCGTAACTGGTTTGGAACGAAACAAGTAACTTTAGTGTGACCGGGTTGACCAATAGGACAGTCCATCAGTTGCCAAGTAGTCTATAGCGCTAAGTATGATGTCAAGGATTGCAAATCTCGTGGGGGATAAACTATTGCATTGAAAAAATATAAAGTTCAGTGAACACATCATAGTTTCAGTATAGTTTTAAATGGTTGCTACGTTTACAACTATGTTTAAACACTTTCACCGTCTTGACCAGCCTCATTAGTCATTTGTTCATCCCCCAGTCTCAATTTCCAATATACCAATCTGTAATTAAGCATGGGGAAGGTTGCATCATATTGCGTCACCTTTGTAGCCATGTCTAGTTTTCCTGACAATATATCTAATGTTGGTACACGAAACTTATTTGCAATCGAACCAACTGGTGGTAATTGTCTGGATTCTTGTGTTGTCATTCTGATAGGTAAATGATAAAAATTTTAAATGAACTTTACTGTTCGGCCCCCCATTTCTCCACAAGAACTACAAGGCAAACCAAAAACTTATTAAAGCAAGTAAAATTCTATTAAAAAGACCGATCATCATCTTTCTATCAAAATTAGTTTATGAAAATAGAAAAGTTTCTAATTTTGTAAGATTAATTTTTAGAGTACCAATATACCAATCTGTAATTAAGCATGGAGAAGGTTGCATCATATTGCGTCACCTTTGTAGCCATGTATAGTTTTCCTGACAATATATCTAATAGACCATAAGTCTAGTATGAGTGACGCAATTTGTATCTCAGGGTATAGGCTCAAGAAAAAAATGCCTTCCACGCCAACTCCTTTTTTGGTCTGGTAAATAAACTCCCTGTACATTTTGATATAAACATGGGTTATCTATCTCTGATGCATTAAAGCAAGGAAGTGATGCATTAATAAAAATATGTGATGCAGTGATAAAAATGTTTGATGCATAGAAAATAATTAAAATTCATAGAGAACATTTATAAATAATGCTATGATAATAATACTTGATGCAGTGACATAAGGAATTGATGCAGTTATATAAATATATGATGCAGTGAACATTTGAAAAGTGATGCAGTGAAAAGTGATGTTTTTAATATGATGCAGTAGTTTAGAACTTACGATATGCATAGAAAATAATTAAAATTCATACAGAGAACATTTATAAATAATGCTATGATAATAATACTTGATGCAGTGACATAAGGAATTGATGCAGTTATATAAATATATGATGCAGTGAACATTTGGAAAGTGATGCAGTGAAAAGTAATGTTTTTAATATGATGCAGTAGTTTAGAACTTACGATTCGAGTGTCTTATTGCCCCATATGTATTCTGCTAATTTTTCCCCTCTTCAGTTAGTGGTTGCCCCAATACGATTTTCCGTTGATAAAATGGCGACGTTAAAGCAGGAGGCAGCTTTACTTCACGTTTATCATTTTCAATATCATCCGGTGGAGCAATGCAACTAATGGGTGATGCGTGCATATATATTTCATTTTGTTCTATCCTTTTGCTTTATGCAGGTAGCGACTTAGCTTTTTCTATCTTAGATTTCTTTTCATTCTCTTTTGACAATTGAGTGTCACTTTGCTTTCTACCAAGATTTTTAAGCACTTGTTTTTTAGCCTGTGTCTTTTTAGAGACCTCCTTCCCAACATTTTCATCTTCCACGGCTGTTTCTTTAGCTTGTTCTTTGTTAGATCTTCCTCTTTTACCAATCTCTTGTCTTAGACGAATTTCAGCTAACATATCTTCCTCTATGTTTCCTTTAGCACCTAACTTCCCGACATCCTTTTTCATTAATTTCTCCCTTATAGCATCAAACTTTGTAGTCTTTGGTTCGGTTAGAATTTCGGCTGATAGCGGAACATCCGTATATTTTTCATGTTGTTCGACAATAGGTTGTTCACTCAATGGTGTATTTCCTTTTAAAGTTCTTGTGTAGTTTTTCGGTAACCTCAACTTCATACTATGAAAAGGTTTAATAATTTGGACTTTTTGAATATGGGGAGATTTTGGTGCATCTTCAAATAAGAAACTTTTTGGCATGTTGTCTTCGACTTCAGCTAAGAAAGGTAGTTTCATAACCGAGTATTCCAAAAGCTGTTTGTTTACTTCTTCGATAGAAGGTAAGTCAAAGTTGGTCACTAAACTGTTGATTTCTTCAATTCCAATTGAAGGAAAGTTAGCTTCTTTGAAAATTTTAGAACCTGTAATTAAAACAATCAAAATAAACAATAGTTTTTTGAAAAAATAGAAAAACTTGTTTGTTACTGCATCATAGTTACATTTAACTGCATCATGTATTTTGGTAACTACTCATGCCTTAATCTTTAATGATAGTTCACACTCCAGTGCATTACTAATCTAAAAACACAATGATGCAGTGAAATTTATAGACAATATAAAAAGAATAAAATTAAACAATTTTTTTTGTTTGGGAAAACAGTATAACTTGTTTTTAATGCATCATAGATACAGTTTTACTGCATCATATTGTTTTGTTAACTAGTCATGCAGTGAATTGTAATGAGAACCCAAACTCCAGTGCATTACCATGATAAAACACTATGATGCAGTGGAATTAATCGACAAGATAAAAAGAGAAGATAAAAAGAGTTTTTGTAATTTTACTTTTATCTGCTCCCAGGATTTCCATTCCACCTTGCATTTCATTGTCTTCCATTCCAACTTCTGTATCCATGTCAGTGTGAAACACTTCTTACTCACTATCAAAGAGTAGCGTTTGCGATTGATATTCAAGGAATGAATCATCATAATTGACGATAGATCCATCTTTATTGTATATTTCATCGCATATTTCAGGATTTGCACAATTTGTTAATAAAGAATAAAACTTTTTAAAAATACTTGATTGAAATTTTCTTTATAAACCAGTTTGCATTATGTTCTTTAACTAGTATAGACTATAATGCTATGATGCAGTGGAATTAATCGACAAGATAAAAAGGGTTTTCATTCCACCTTGCATTTCATTGTCTTCAATTCCAACTTCTGTATCCATCTCTGGGTCCGCGTGAAACACTTCTTCCTCACTATCAACGAGTAGCGTTTGTGATTGATATTCAAGGAATGAATCATCATAAATGACGATAGCTCCATCTTTATTGTATATTTCATCACATATTTCAGGATTTGCACAATCTGTTAATAAAGAATCAAACTTTTTAAAAATACTTGATTGAAATTTTCTTTATAAACCAGTTTGCATTATGTTCTTTAACTAGTATAGACTAATGCTAACTGCATTATAGTTTAGTTTATTACTAGTTAAATAAACCTTATGAGGCGGCCGAATTGTAGCATTAAACATAATTACTATTCACATTAAACCCAAAATAGGAGATACGAGTTTTAAGTTTTCTTCTAGTTATATTACAGACATTCAATAGCTGAATTCAAAATATACGTTCCTAGATAATAAATATTATACAAAAGCAAGAGAAGTGTTAGCGTTTATTTACTTTTAGGGGATTTCTTTTTCCCCACTTCCATCTTTTTAGCGAGTGATGATGTTGCTGCTCCTTTTGTTGATGCTGCTTCTCCTTTGGTTGATGTTTTTGCTTTTGGCCCCTTGTTCCCCACTTCCTTTTTTTTAGCAGGTGATGCTGCTGCTCCTTTAGTGGGCGATGCTGCTGCTCCTTTAGTGGGCGATGCTGCTGCTCCTTCCGTTGATGTCGTCCAATTTATTGTGGTATTTGACCTTGTCCTTCTCGTCATTTCCTGTGTTGAGTTTGGGGTAGAATTTCCTTCCTCCATTGAACTAAGCGAGATATTATCATTGGTCTTCCCACCATCAATCTGGACATTGGTCATAGCATCGACATTCTTATTCGCCACATCAAATTTTTGCAAATCAAATGCAGTTGCACCATCATTCTGAGTAGCATCAGTTGCACCATCATTCTGAGTAGCTTTCACGGCGTCAACACTCTTATCATTCTCGGTACTGTGATTCGCCCCATCAGACACGCCTTCATACAAGTCTTTAAAAAATGATTTACTTTTTTCTTCAAACGTCTTAAATTCTTCATCATGTGGGTATTCTTCGAATGCAATCTTAAGCTTCTGTTTGTTACTTTCAAACATTTCCTTAATCGTTGACAGTGAGGCATTCAAGCTATCCTTCATTTCCTGCATGATTTTTAAAAAATACATTATGATGCAGTGAATAATAACTATGATGCAGTTTTTAAAAGTTTTAAAAACTGTCAAATTAAGACATAGAGCTTGAAGTGGTAGGCAAGGGGTCAAAAAGGGTTATCTTGGTATAGGTCAGGATGGTTTGATCCAAACTAAACCTTAAGCTTTTGGCCTACTGAGATCACCAGTTGCAAAAATTATGTACCATATTGAACTGCACGTGTGACCCGACATACCTGATGTAGAAAACTATTCAGATTTTGAGATGGACTTGACAAGTAAAAAAGAGTGAATTATTTACAACTGTCCCTCACAAATTTGGATACTACTTTAAAATCCTTTATTAATGCATTATGATGCATTATGATGCAGTGAATAATACATTATGATGCAGTGAATACTTTAAAATCCTTTATTAATACTTTAAAATCCTTTATTAATCCTTTATTTTTTAAAAAATACATTATGATGCAGTGAATAATACATTATGATGCAGTGAATACTTTAAAATCCTTTATTAATACTTTAAAATCCTTTATTAATCCTTTATTTTTTTAAAAATACATTATGATGCAGTGAATAATACATTATGATGCAGTGAATAATACATTATGATGCAGTGAATACTTTAAAATCCTTTATTAATCCTTTATTTTTTTAAAAATACATTATGATGCAGTGAATAATACATTATGATGCAGTGAATACTTTAAAATCCTTTATTAATACTTTATTTGTAAAAAAATACATTATGATGCAGTGAATAATACATTATGATGCAGTGAATACTTTAAAATCCTTTATTAATACTTTAAAATCCTTTATTAATCCTTTATTTTTTTTTAAATACATTATGATGCAGTGAATAATAACTATGATGCAGTTTTTAAAAGTTTTAAAAACTGTCAAATTAAGACATAGAGCTTGAAGTGGTAGGCAAAGGGTCAAAAAGGGTTATCTTGGTATAGGTCAGGATGGTTTGATCCAAACTAAACCTTAAGCTTTTGGCCTACTGAGATCACCAGTTGCAAAAGTTATGAACCATATTGAACTGCACGTGTGACCTGACATACCTGATGTAGAAAACTATTCAGATTTTGAAATGGACTTGACAAGTAAAAAAGAGTGAATTATTTACAACTGTCCCTCACAAATTTGGATACTACTTAAAAATCCTTTATTAATGCATGGTCACTAATAGAATCTGTTGATGATGTTTTTCCATGTTATTGTCAATGTTTAATACTGTATAGTGTATACTACATGTAGTAATCTATGTTAGGCTCTGTGTGTGGATCTATCTAATGGATTTATGTAGTTAAAACTTAAGACCATGTCCATCAGTACATATGTACCGATAAAGAAAAGTTGTTGCTTAAAGCGTAAAGCATTTAGCTAAAAACTCCATTACCATGGGTATCCATCATTTGTGATTAGTTTCTAGGAACTTATGTGCACAACTGTAATAACTAGCTTCAACTATATTTTATAACCAGGCCAACATTTAGTTCTTTGTACATTTGTCTTTAAGCTTTCTTCATGCTCAACTTTTTATCAACAAAATATAACACAAGTTGGCTCAACTTTTTATGGTTATAATAACTTCAAGAGATTAAATCATGTGTTTTTTAGAGATTTGATTTTGAGCAATACCCAGAAATTTTTTGACCTAATTTTTGGGTTTAACTCGCAAAATATCAAATGCATCAAAATAAGACATATCACCCTATGTTACAGCAGCAAAATGAAACTTAGTTTTTACCTGACTTGTTTTTGATCTAAACTGTATAAGATCCTCGTCTGGTTGACTTGTGTTTCCAATATTTTTCTTTTTCTTTGTCTTGCCAACCTTCTGCTTGGGGGGGAAGAACTCGTAACCTTCCAAGATTGGAAATTTCCCGAAACCTTTCATAACATCCATTTCTTCTTTCTCTCGTTGTTTCAACAAATCGGTGTTCCATCCTTTGAAAACAGGTGATGTTCTTTCCACAGTTATAGTTGGTGAGATTGTGGAGCTGCAGTATAGTAGCTACAAAAAAAGGAAGTGATGCAGTTAATATAGGAAATGATGCATTTAATATACGGAATAACTGTTATGTTTTATCTTATATATGATGCAGTGAAAAAAGGTATTGATGCTGCGAAAATAAGATTAAACATACTAAGAAGTTTAGAAGCATTAAAAAAACGTGCCGCCAAAAGAAGTTTGGAAGCACCGAAATAACCTCCTGGACTTGTTTTCCATGTCTTAACTCCTGACCGAATGCATTCTAAAGCATATCCACACCAATCATAGTTTTGAAAATCTTCAATATCTCTTAATGTAGGCAAGAACCTTTGATTGATTGTGCCATCCTTATTACCCCCAGCCACAATATTTAAAAACACCACTAAAAATCCAACTTTGAACTCCCAACCCGTTGTTATCAAATTACAAACATGATCAACAACTATAGATATATGAGGCCTTGGCGTTTTATCCCCTCCCCATGGAGTTGTAGCTCTCCAATCCGTTGTTGTTTTGTCTTCTGTCGTTGTAGCTCGAAGAGCAATCACTTCTTTATCTCCCATGGGTATTCCAAGCATTTCATGAATTAACTCCTTTGTGACCTTAATCTGTCTTCCATCATCCATGTGTATTGTGTCCGCATCACAATCAAAGTTAAACGTAACCCAGTACGAAAGCTTTGATGGAATGGAAGGGTAATCAAAATTATTATAATATTCTCCCAAACCCATTTCTTTTATAGTCTCAACCTGGGCGTTTGTTAAAGATTCCAATACAAGCTTCAATTGATTAGAAGATATTCTTGAACTAATATTAGGAAAAGTAACCTTTTTTTCACCATCAGAATCCATATTTCCAACATCAATCGATAGAGGATCTTTCTCCATAACATCATCATCACTAACCTTCTTTTTTCCTTTAATAGCAACTTTCTTTTTCACAACGACTATTTGACTATCGTGAATACCTTTATTCCCCTTTGCCAGTTTCTTTCTCCCAGCCAACTTTTCTACACCCACTTCAGTACCTTTCTTTTCCATTTTCCCAACAACATCTACGTCGTTTCCAAGACTTAACATTTTACCCTTCAACTTATTCACATCAACAGGTGACGGAGCATCACTCACAGTTTTTGCTGCTGCATCAAAGAATAAAATTAAGTGCATCACACCAGTACATCAAGTACAAAACTAAACAAACCTACTGTACATAATGCAAAAATTAAATACATCATACCAAACTAATGAAACACAAACATAGATTTAAATTTCAGTTTAAACTAATGCATCACTCACAACTTTTGCTGCTGCATCAAAGAATAAAACTAAGTGCATCACACCAGTAAATCAAGTACAAACTAAAACAAACCTACTGTACATAATGCAAAAATTAAATACATCATACCAAACTAATGAAACACAAACGTAAATTTAAATTTCAGTTTAAACTAATGCATCACTCACAGTTTTTGCTGCTGCATCAAAGAATAAAATTAAGTGCATCACAGTAAAAGTAACTGTATCACACCTATACAAATAGCGATATCAAGTACACAACTAAAAAAACCTATCATAAATAATGCTAAGAAAGAATTTTTCATTTAGCAAACAACCTAGCATAAGAACACATTTAACCTAGTAGACTAACTCATATTTACACATTATTGCCACATACTGCATCATAACGTACATTTAAGTGCATTAAGCAAACAACCTAGCAAACAAACACATATTGCATTATAAACACATTTCCGCAAATAACACAAACTACGCTAAACAAAACAGACCAGTACATTACAATTTAAATTATCTTCTATCAAAATGATGTTCCCTGAATAATTCTAAAAAATTTCGTTAGACACCATAACCTACGTTTTCGTATATAACGCAATCTACGTTTAGCTGTCCTTTAAAACATCTGACCACTACGACATCAAAACTTAAATTCAAATGTATTAAAGAAAAACCTTTTCTCTTTTTCGCCTGCTTCGGAGTATTCTGAATATCATCTGATTCTGGTGGATTTTGATCAGGTAAATCATTTCCATCCGTATTTTGGCTCTTTTTCTTTTTTGCCCGATGGCTACTTTCTTCGGGTTCGTCTCCCTAGGCATGATTTCGCGTACCGACAAGTTTGGTTGAAATTTTTTTTTGCCTTTTTGATGATCTTGTGCTTGCTATCTCGTCATTTTGATCCGCTTCATTATCATTACTACCTGTAAATCACATTCAACAAATTAAAATAAATGAGTGATTTATACATAATCTAACTTCTCATCAGTGACTTATACACAATCAAAGTTTAATGCATGAGTGACTTATATATCAATAATAAACAAGGATAACATAGCTACTCACTAGCTTCGGTAACACATATTTGCTCTCAAAGTTTTGAATTCAACATAAACGACATATTTGCTCTCAAAGTTTTTTACACTGCATTAAAATTTTACAAATGCGCATATTAAAACACATATTAAAACTGAATCACAGCACAAAATATCATTCACAGAATTTCATTCATACAACCACCTAAGCAATCACACTTCGACATTAAAGTTATACGATTTGAATAAAGTTATCCAATCTTAAAAAATCGTAAGTCGCTGCAAGCCCGCAGCAAGCCCACTGCAAGACCGCAGCAAGCACGCAGCAAGCACGCAGCAAGCACGCATCAAGCCTGCATCAAGACTGCAGCAAGACCATATAAAAACTAATTGCAAAACATTGCATAACTGGTACACTTAACATAACTTAGCCAACATATATCATACAAATACTTCATAAGAGTCTACCATATAAAAACTAATTGCAAAATAAATAGAAATCATAGATCAATTTTAAAAAAATCACTTACTAGATGATATAGTTATCGAGTTTTCTGGTGACTTTTCTTTATGATTCCCATAAAATACTTTTTTTTCAACCACAGTCTAGCACTTTTTCTTTTTACTAAATCAATTAAATTAAATTTTGTATAAGTATTTAATAAACATAAAATAAAAAATAAAAATAATTAGGGTTTTCAATAATATTTACCTGAGGGAGAAAAATCCTTCAAATTCGTCCTCACCATTTCTAACCACTACCAACCAATTGTCTCCTGCATCAATCCATTACATCAACTGCATCAAGGACAAAGACATTTTTAGACAGTTAACAGTTCATATAAAAACTAATCCTAAAACATCATATTAAAACCGCGTCAATGTCTAATATTAAATACTATATATAAACATTTAAACTACCAGATTGGAACCAGATCATATCAAATCATTTCACATCTGATAACGACCAATTTCATTCAGAAAACTTCATTCTTAAAATCTCATATGCAGATCCTGATAGCAACCAATTTCATTCACAAAACCTCATATAGAAAATAACATTAAACTTGATAATACCGAATTCACTAATGTTGCTACAAAGCACATATATGTCATAGCAAAAAAAAAGTAGCATAATAACTAAAATAGAAAAAAAATGTTGCATCAATTTTATACAAAAAAAATGCATCAATTCATTATTTTTTTAACTATTATAACCTCATAAACCACAATAACTACATCAATGTTTTTAGAATACATAAAGTAAGTGCATCATATCCATTTTACAAACATTTCATTCACAAATTTCACTAACATTGCTACAAAACACATATAAAAACTGCATCAAAGCAAAAAATTTAATTCACAAAATTTCACTAACGTTGCTACCAAACACATATAAAAACTGCATCAATTTATAATATTAGCTGCATCAAAATGATATTTCAGATAAATAAAAACAAACATCATCACACAAACTTATCTAACCTTAGAATGCACAAAATATATTCTGTTAACTACCAACTTCACATCTGATAACGACCAATTTCATTCACAATCATTTCATAATGCACAACATATATTCTCATAATGTACAAAATCATTACACATCTGATAAAGACCAATTATTTCATTCAAAAAACTTCATTCACAAAATTTCACAAATGTTACTACAAAGCACATATAAACACTGCATCAAAGCACATATAAAAACTGCATCAAATCATAAAATTTCATTCACAGAATTTCACTAACGTTACTACAAAGCAGATATAAAAACTGCATCAAAGCACAAAATTTCATTCACAAAATATCACTAACGTTGCTACAAAGCACTTACAAAAAATGCATCAAAGCACATATAAAAACTGCATCAATGCACAAAATTTCATTCACAAAATTTCACATGTGGTCGTTGAATATTATAACTTACAAAATCTGGGCAGTTGCATTATGATATTAAAAAACAAGGATTTCTTATAATCATCAATTTCTTATAATCATCACTGGTTCAAAGGATCAACTAGTCAAAGCAAAGAATTGTGCAAATTGTGAGGCCGGTAAGCATTCAAAGACCACATGGTGAAAGCTAAATACGTACGGTATAGCAACTCACTTTATTATAATATTTATAAAAAATAACTGGAAACAAACTTGCAATCAACGATATACTAGTATTTTGAAAAGCATCTCACAGTTTTAGTAGGTGTTAAAACTAATGGAACAATCTGCTTAATTGTGTAGAAAATAAAGCTTGGTCTAAAGGCATTTGTTCCTCTTTTGGTCTGCTAAACAGTGTAGAAGTTTTGTTTGCATCATGTTCTTAGTTTAAACACCCTGCTGTCAGATCAGCAAATGACTGAAGCTTGGTCTAAAGCCATTTGTTCCTCTTTTGTTCTTAGTTTAAACACCCTGCTTTCAGACGCATAGCGGCACGTTTAGCTATGTCGGATCAGCAAATCACAAGCAACTCTTTTTATTTTTCTTAATCTGGTGCATTGCATGTTGTTTTTAGTTTTGTCAAAGTAATTCTTTTTATATTACTATGTGATATAAAATATACCTCTAGTTAGTCTTAGATCTGCTGTATTTGATTATCTAATTAGAGCCTTGGATTGAGGCGGAAAAACACGCTAGAGTATGTACAAATGAAAATGGTGCATTATATTGCAAGTCTTCTGACATTGGACATCAAATCATATATAAGCACCCTTATCTTCAGTACATAATCTAGCATATAAATCAGAAGCAGGCGGGTTCAATAATACAAGCAGATACAACCAAGGATGCTTTTGGTACTATGGAAGAAAACCAAGCATGCAAATTGACCAACGGACCAAGTACTCTATCAAAATCACAAGGCATTAAAGCAAACAAGAGCTTATCAAATGAGGCTAGCTAATATATATGAGTCTTTTTTCAATGTCTGACCCTATCTGCGTATGCGAATTTCATTCTGTCAAGTTAAATAGAGTTAGTTACGCTAAGAGTAGCAGTATTTCTTTTGACTAGTTGTTCATCAGATAGATACTGTATACATTTCTTTTCACAAATTAGTTCAACATTTGTCAAAATCAACCCTTGTCAAAATCAACTTATATCTATCAAAATTTAAACATATAACAAACAAATGCGCATCACAAATACAGCTTAAACAAACACCCCCTAATATCTAATCAATTTACAACATATAACAAACAAATTTTCTAAGTCATGCACAACCAAACACGCACAACAAAGCTAGGAATTTCGCCCTAAGACAGCTTGATACAGATCTGAAGCCCTAATTTATGAATAATCTGATCAAATTGAACATCAATCAAACGTGAGAGCACAACGAATAATTAAATCAAAAGAGAGCACATATAACTAAAATAGAAAAAAAGTGTTGCATCAATTTTTATACAAAAATGCATCAATTCATTGTTTTTTAACTGTTCTACCATCATAAACCACAATAACTGCATTAATGTTCTACAATACATAAAGTAAGTGCTGCATCATATACATATTCTGAGTTTGATTAAGAAATAATATATAATAGTGTGTTTAGGACAGTTCCACACAAGGTGTTTAGTACAGTCACTGCAAGCCGGCTGCAAGCCCGCTGCAAGCCTGCTGCAAGCTCGCTGCCGCTGCAAGCCCGCTGCAAGCCCGCTGTAAGCCCGCTGCAAGCCCGCTGCAAGCCCGCTGCAAGACCGCTGCAAGACCGCATCAAGCCCGCATCAAGCCCGCATCAAGCCCGCATCAAGCCGGCAAAAAACCTGCTGTCTTAAACACACTAGTGTGCAACTGTCCTAAACAAACTTTTATCTATTATTTTCTAAAAATGTTCTAAACATCACAGCCTAAAACTAAGTGCATCAAAGTGTAAAACTAGTACACGTAACATAATTTAGCCCACATGTAATATATACATACTGCATCACAGTATAACATGTAAAAACTAAGTGGAAAATATATATAAATAATAGATCAATTTAATTAAAATCACATACTAGATGATATATTTATCTGATTTTTCTGGCGATATTTCTCTCCACCACTAACCACCGCTTACCCACCACTTCTCAAATTATCGTCGCGGCATCACCACCACTAGCAACAGCATAAAACATACATTAAATCGATTTATCCTCAAGCACAACAAGTGGCCATGTATTGCATCACAACGTAAATTTAGGTGCATTAAACAAAAAACCTAGCATACATACATAATTTCATACATAACAGAACCAACATTTAGCGCAATTTATCCTTTTACACAATAAGCGTCCACGTACTGCATCACAACTTAAATTCAGGAGCATTAAAACAACGAAGCATACAAACACATTTTTGTACATAAAACAACCAATAGTTAACCTAATTTATCCTCATACACAACAAACGGCCATGTACTGCATTACACCTTAAATTTAGGTGCATTAAACAAACAACCTATCATACAAACACGTTTTTATACATAACACGACCTATATTTAGCCTAATTTATACTTGTACACAACAACCGGTACTGCAATAGGCCTTAAATTCAGGTGCATTAATCAAACAAGCTAGCATACAAAAACGTTTTCGTACATAACAGAACTTATATTACCCTAATTTATCTTTATACAGAACAAATGACCACATACTGCATCACACCTTAAAAACAGGTGCATTAAAGAAACAACCTAGCATATAAAAACGTTTTCATACATATTACAACCTAGAGTTAGCCGAATTTGTCCTTATACACAAGTTGCCACGTACTGCATCACACCTAAAATTTAGGTGCATTAACAAAGAATCTAGCATACAAACACATCTTGGAACATAACACAACCACGTATTGCCTAATTCATCTTCATACGTAATAATTGCCCACGTAGTATATCACAACTCAAACTCATATGCAGCAAACAAAATTAACATATTGGATTGTTACTTTTTATACATGCTAAATTAATTAATAAAAATAAGATTTTAGTAAATAAGAATTAAAAAAACCCATTAACAAAATGAACTTCCAGTGATTTATAACCTTTTTTAGGTTTGTTTTCCCCATCATTGATGAAGTATGGTTTTCGAATGGTGATTCAAACGTAAAAATTAAACAAATCGATGAAAATAGATCGATTATAAATTAACTTACACTGATAGATTTGATGATTCTCAAGGTCTGCGTGTTTGATTATATGCTCAATTGAAGAGATTTTTTTTGAACAGTATTTGAAGAGATTTATTAGATATAGGGTTTGTTGCGTGTGTTTTTTGAGACGGAAATGAAAACAACCTAGTAAAAAAGAACGAGGTAGCGGCGGGGGCTTTCAACCCTAAAATAAGAAAGTTGTTAGTGGGATGGAAATGACCGATTTGCCCTCAAACTTTTCAGGAAATTACAGTTATGCCACTCCGCTTTTTTTATTATTAAAATCAAATCCAAGGGTTGAGATTCCTTCCTAGCCTTTTTATTTTAAGGGCCTTTCTATTATATCCCCACCCTATATATATATATATATATATATATATATATATATATATATATATATATATATATATATATATATATATATATATATATATATATATATATATATATATATATATATATATATATATATATATATATATATATATATATATATATATATATATATATATATATATATATATATATATATATATATATATATATATATATATATATATATATATATATATATATATATATATATATATATATATATATATATATATATATATATATATATATATATATACATATATATATATAAAGAACCGTGGAGACAATAAAGGAACTGTTCTTAGGTTTTCAATTATTTGTTGTATTTTAGTAGGGAGATTTTATCTAGTGAATTTAATAAAACATTTACTTAAAAATAAAGTAAATATGTTTTGTCACACTTTTATAAATGTGAGGTTTAAGAAAAAATATTTAACCTTTGATCACTTACAAGTTTAAAGGTTTGTTTGTACATACTTTGAGTGGTTTACGTCGAATGCAAACTTTGATGTGTCAAGAGAAGTTGACATATGAATGCATTAGTGATTACGAGTACCTTACACATTTTACATGATGTACTTTGAGTTACATGTTTGTCATCACCAAAACATAAAGAGATTATATTGATTAAACATCGTAATGTTTGCACTAACAAACTATTAGATAAGCAAAAGTTTAATGTATACCCTCTTTTTAGCATAAACCAAAACAACCAATCCCAGCCATCCATTTTTTCATCACCCACTTTCATTATTTTATTTAAAATTAAATATCTCACAAATAGTTTATTATTACGTAAAACGAAACATACCATTGCGACGAGAATTAAATCATCTTTCTATCGAGGGGCACATGTATAAAGTTTTGACGAACTTTTTTTTGTCTAACAAAATCATATATGATTTGTATCACAAATCATATATGATTTTCTGAAATCATATATGATTTTGGGAAATCATATATGATTTGTGATACGAATCATATATGATTTTCTCAGACAAAAAAAAATCGTCAAAAGTATATACATGTGCCCCTTTATAGAAAGATAATTTAATTCTTGTTGTAATTGTGTATTTTTTGTCGCTTGACGAATTGTCGTTTGTGAGATATTTAATTAAAAAAAAGATTTAAAAATGAATTTGAGTGGATATGATTTGTTGATTGAGTTTATATTAAAGTATAGGTATACACTTATCTAAACTCATGTTAGATAATCCCCACTGTTAAATCAAATACAAATAAATTGTCAAGATTTATTTCTAAACGTATACTCCTTCCGTCCTAGTATTATTTGGTTCCTTCCGGGAATGCCTCAATTTACATGTCCACTACTAATAATGGATTTTTTATCAAGTTTATTATATTACTATTGTTTGAAATAATAATTAGAAAATTAAAAAGAGACTTGAATTAATTTTTTTTTACTAAAGACTTGAATTAATTAGCTAAGGGTAAAACTGTTATTCTGTCAAAAAATAAAAGAAAAAAGTTATAATAAATATATTTTTCTTAAACTGTTTATTTTTTTATTGAGACAATAATTTTAAGACGAAAATAGTAATAGACAAAAATGTAAATAATTTTTTCTCAAACTAATAAGGCTAAAAACGGAGTGGGGGTGACTTCCCACGGTGGGTGGGAAACTCAAACGTGGGTTGCCACCCCGAGCATATAACACGTGCTATATAACTCGCGCGTGGGTTCAGTCCACTATGATGAACTCTTCACCTAAGTGACTTTGTATATTACCGTTTTATTTAAAATATTCCCCCCTTTTCTTTCTTTATAAATACCACATTATCTCATTTACTATCTACAAATACTTCTTAACTTTCAATATTTTTCACACACAATTTCTAAAATAAAAATGGCGTGCTCCCTTCTACACATCGTTGACGAGGTTAATGATATGATTAAAAAACAAATCAATGAAGAACAACGTCATGAGTTTGCGCTTACAACGACAACTTTTGATTTTGATGCTGCTCACGAAGTTAAAATCAAACTGCGCACTGCGTATGAGAAGTGTCGTGGTATTTCCCCAGACAAACGTGTTTTAATCGACACGTTTCTTCAAAAAGAATCTGACAATGATTTCAACATGCAAAGAGCGTTGTTTAGAAAGTCGTCAAAATTGAAGGCTCAAATTCAAAATAAAACTGAATGGCTGAACAACCTCACTAAAAAAATGAAGAAATTTCATCCCAATCTCATGTCGATTCTTCATCACAACAACACTGACGCCGATATGTTTATCCCAATTCACCCTATCCAAACAACTCAAATGGTTTACTTAATGACATTCAGTTTCGTCAACTATACCAAGATGAACAGATATTGAGAGAAACATTGGAGGAACAAGATAGGTCACAAAGGGAGTGGGCGGAGAAAGTTAGGGCCGAAGAAGCTTACCACGAGCATATCTGGTGGGAGTTTTCTGGACAGTTACCGGATTCCGATCTGGGAACTGAATAATCGTATAACGTATTTGTTTTTTATCTATCTCGTAGTTTATTTCCTTCGTATTGTATATGAATTTCGATATTTTTTTATGTATTGAATGAATGATTTAGTTTTCGAATAATTAAGTGTTTACGTTTACGTTTTTAGTTTACGAATTAAAATAATTAAAAAGAAAAAAAATATGATATAACGTGGTGGTAAGTTTCTCACCATCAATAAAGTTGTAAAGTGAATTGAATAAGTGGAAAGAGAAAACTGATGTGTTACTAGTCGCTTTATAGCGGGCCCTGTTATTCTCACTCGTGACATTTGAGGTGATATTTGAGTGAAAACATTTCTGCCCATTATAATAATCCTATATCATGATTTTATAGTAATATTATTTATCAACTTGTGTCAATTATATATGTGCATGGAATGTTACTGATGACATTTGTCAAATAAAAATAATTAAACTTATTTAGCTATAAATCTTAGGGTCCGTTTGGTTTCAAGTCGGGTTTTACTTTGGGTGTAGGTTTATAAAATAGATGGTTTAGATTTGGGTAAGGTATGGATTAGATGTAAGTTTAAGAGAGAGAAATAAATATTTATATATGTAAAGTCAATCAATTTTGAGGATATAATTAATCCACGTTAGAAAGTCAAAAACCAAATAGTGTATTTGTTAAACCTCAACTCCTCTCCTTCCTTTGCATAAAGTTCTGATTTTGGCATTTTTTATAGGCCTATTCTCACCCCCATTTATTCCAAACAGAGTTTTTAAAGGTAAACACAAATTGTGAGGCTAAATTAAGTGTACCAAACAGACCCTTAAAGTATACGATATAAAATTTATATTTTACTTATTTGATTTTAGGTGGTTAACAGGTACACGTAATTCAGGTTACGATTAACTATTTTATAAATTTTATGAAAATATATGTTTATAAATAAAAACATGGCTTATAACATGTCGTTTTCTTATAATTAAATGAAACTGAATAAATAGAAATGGGGCTATAAACGAACCAGGGAGAAAAGTGAAAAAAAATATCACTTGTGTATTTATACTTTTTCTCCCATTGAACATCTGGAGTCCGAGGTTGTGTTCAGCGACTCAGTAAGTTCACTTGTAAACTTAATACGAGTATCAAGTCTACTTGCTCAAAGGGTTTTATAAATTTTCATTTAAAAAGTTTGATTCATAACAATTTGTAATACTTTGTTTATGTTAATAAAGTACTACACATTTGAAAAATAAATTAACAAGTGTTACATATTGGTTACGAAGCTATAGTATTACTATAGGTTTATATTTGAGACTTTCATAGCTTATTCACAATAATCTAATTATTCACATTAATCACCTAATAAGCTAGCTTATCATTAAAAACAATACATTCAAATAATTCATTTAAAATATGTGGATTACAAGCTTATAAATTCGGGTTATGTTAAAATTAATAAGCTTAATCACATAAAATAAACTCAAATAGGAATATGGATCAATCGCGGCTAGACCCGTCGGGTTTGAGGTGACCTGGTTCAATCCGATTCTCGAGACCCGACGGAGTTTCAATCTTTTCGTATTTTTTTTAAAACATATATATTTCGCGTATTTGCGACGTATTTTTTTACATATCATATTAATTGATAAATAGTTGATATGAGACGAGTACATAATTTATATATATAATTTTAGTTAAGTATTAAAAATATTTATTTTTTAAAAAAAATTGATTGAGCCGAATCGACTCAGTTTACATGGACCCACTTGATAATTTAACCTGATCGATTTAAAAATCAGTTTTCAAAACATCTTGTAAAATCATCAATATTTTTGAAAATATAGATATGTCCGACGACATATCTTCGATCGGCTATAGTTTCGATTTTAAATAAACTAGAATAAAAAGTTGAACAACTACTACATTTGTTTTTTTTTGGGAAAAAGACGGATTTGGTTACGTTGAGCACATTTGTTTTTTTTGGGAAAAAGACGGATTTGTGTCACCTCGTTTCCCCCGCTTGCTTGTGCGTATATTGAGAGGGACGACCGATTATTGGTTTGCCAACTCAAGTAGTATTAAATCTTATTTTTGTAGTTTACTTATTGAACCTTGAGACGTTTAGGTTTTCACCTATCGTTTCAAAGTCGACCGAGGGTAATTTACTTCCATAGTAGTTATCCTTATTCCTTGTTTTTTTATCGATCATTTTTTATTGAGCAATACCAAATAAAATTACCAAAAATAATCTTATTCTTTTCTAATTTCTTTTCTTCAACCCTCTAAAATTCTCGTCACTTTGGTTTATGCAATTACGTTCTTCTCGACTTTCTATTAATTACAATAGGCTTGAAAATATTCCTCGTAGAAATAGAAATCGTCAACAACGAATAGTGCAACCCGAGCTTCTACCTATTGTTGTAGAGATGGCCGATAACCGAACAATGGAGGAATTGCTCCGTGCACCCACCGAAGGGTATGGGGAAGCAATCGTTGTGCCGGTTATTTTGACGGATCATTTTGAGATTAAGACGGGTCTTTTATCGCTCATTCGTGCCGACCAATTTCGTGGCAATGAGACCGATAACCCGCACTCTCACATTCAGAATTTTCTTCGAATTACCTCGACTCTCAAGTTTAGAGATGTGCCAAATGACGCGATTAAGCTCATGCTTTTTCTGTACTCGCTCGAGGGTAACGCTAAGATTTGGTATGAGAAAGAACCACCGGGTTCGATTTTGACATGGGATGATTTAGTGTGTAAGTTCATGAATTACTTCTTTCCACCATCCAAAACAACACACTTTAAGAACGAGATCACTAGATTTGAACAAAAAGTGCATGAATCGTTTGGGGTTGCTTGGGAAAGGTTTAAAGATTTGTTAAGACAATGTCCACACCACGGTTTCTCGGAATTGCATCAAATCAATACTTTTTATAATGGGCTTAATATGGATGAACAAGATTCTTTAAATGCCGCCGCGGGTGGTAATCTTTTAAGAAAAACTCCGAGAGATGCGTGGGGTATAATTGAGAATAAGTCTAGAGTGCAATATTCACGAAACACGCCGGTTGTTTCCAATGTGAATTCATCTAATACCGAGATTGCTAGATTGGACTCTAAGATTGATAGTGGATTCGCGACTTTGTGGAGTGAGATTAGGAAGACCACTCCTGCTTCGGTTAATGCGGTTGAGAATTTTTGTGTATCATGTGGTGGAGCACATCCTACATTATGTTTTTTCAACCACGGGGTTTGATCAAGCTAGTGCTTTTGCCGCAATGGGAACTCATGGCTCCAACGGTCAAGTTCCTCGTCAAAATCATGTTGCTCCACCGGGTTTTCCACCGGTTCAAAATAGGTACAACAATGGAAATAATGGGAATAATTTTAACCGTGATAACCAATGGAATTTCAATCAAGGAAATGGGTTTAATGCTAATCAAAACAATCAAGGTTTTCACAATAATCAGAATGATTTGTCAAGCTACATTAAAACGAATGAGGCAAATTTGAAAGCTTTTCAAAATAATATTCAAGGACAAATGGAAACTTTGAAAAAGGAGTTTCAAAATACGATCAAGGGGCAAAATAACAAGATTGAGCTTAACCAACAAAGAATTGAACAAAGAATAGCGCAAAGTCAAAATCGTATGCAACAAAGTTTGGAACAAGATCAAAATAAAATGCTTTCGATGTTAGAGGGATTTATGTCCAAACCATCCTCTTTTTCGGGTTGATTACCTAGCAATACCATTCCTAACCCGAGGGGAGAGCTTAAGGCTATCACCGCTTATGATGATGATAATTTAGAAAGAGTGCTTGAGCTCTATGTTCCACCTAAAGAAACTTTTCTTAATGTCACCAAGGCTACTTTAAATGTGATTAGTACCTCAGATTTCTTTGATTTCTTTCCCAAGAAATATAATGATCCGGGTCAATTCTTGATACCTTGTGTTTTTGATGAGCTTGGGGAATACAAAGCTCTAGCTGATCTAGGAGCTAGTATTAACGTAATGCCCTTAGCCATTTGGAAGACTCTTGACTATGAACGACTTAGGCCCACTCGAATGATCATTTAGCTCGCTAATGGTACCACCACCCATCTGGTTGGTATAGCGGAAAATGTCATTGTTAAAGTGGGGGAGTTCATTTACCTTGCCGATTTTGCAATCATTGATTATGAGCCAAATCCTCGTGTGCCTATAATTTTAGGACGACCATTTTTGTGCACGGCTAATGTTATAGTTGATATGGGGAAAGAGGAGATTAAATTGTGTTATGGGGATAAACATATGATTTTAAAACCAGAAAAAATTCCAAGATTGGTTTCTAAGAAAGTGGAAAGTGTGAAACTTGTTAAACCTATTGAAAGTAACACAAACAAGGAATCTCTCTTTTACAAAGGTGTTTTTCCAATTTTGGAAACCTCATTTTGTGATGAAGAAAAGTTAAATTCAAAGGAAGATGCTTGTTTTGTTGAATCATGTTGTAATCTTATCTCGTCTCCACTCACTCCACACGAGGATGATAGTTCTAAGATTAAAAGGGAAATTGATGAATACCTTAGTGCACCATTTGATACTAGTGAGTTTGATAGTGAGAATTTTGATCCCGAGAGAGATATTGCTTTAATTGAAAAATCATTGAAAATGGACTTATTTTCACTCTCTTCGAAGGACCAAATTGATAACCATAAGGCACAATCTTCATTTGAAGAGCCTTTGATTCATAACTTCACACCGAGTGAGGTTAGTGGCCATGCATTCGATAAGTTCGCCGATGAACTTGTTGATCCACTTCCACGGGGAAGTGAAGACGTTACCGATTTCGAAATCGAGCGTGTTTCTCATGTTTTACCTACCATTCTCGAGGAGTTCTCCGATGAATTTCCTTCTAATGAGAATGATGATCTTGTATCCGAGTGTGACACACTTGATACTTTGTCGGATATTTCTTGTGATGACAAGATTGATGACACTTTTCTGACCTACTCAAATCCTCTCTTTGAAGCTTCAATGAACAATAATCCATTGTTTCAAGAGGATTTTGAGAGCATCATACTTCCTACATCTCACAACCCTTGTGATGATGTACTTCTCTTGAAGGAGGTTGATGAGTTTCTTTATATAGACATTCCTTCGGAATTTGAGGAAGAGTCTAATGACGGTGATGAAAATCTTTGGTTTGATCACCCGATTTATGATGATGATAATGTTGACCCGGAGGGAGAAATTACTTTTACTCCAATTATCCTTCCCACTCGCTTTGATCTTAATGTGCGGGTTTTTCATGCGACTCATTTTGAGTACCATGACCCTTTTGTTCACATTCATAAGAGTGATAAGGTCAACAAAGTGATGCAAGTTGATACCACAATTGTTGAGACTTTTAAACCACCATTACCATGTGCTTTATATGATATTGGATTAGCATGGGGGGACGACACCGTGTTGTCTATTCCTTTCTCTCCCGAGGACGAGGTATTCGACCCCGGAATCATTGATTTAGGGAAATATCGGCCTTTCACCGATGCAATAATTGAAAGACTTTTCGATCATCTTGGTGCGAGTTTATCTCGGGGAGCATGTTTTATCCATATCGTGATTTATGACTACCATCTCTTTTTGGAGATTTGCGTTGGAGTTTTATCCTTTCGTTTGTCATCCGACAACGAGGATGTAATCTTTGACCCCGACATCATGCTTTATGTTGGATTCTATTCTGTTATGTCGGTTTTCACCACTTTCCCTAAGGACCAATTAATGCGGGGATCGAGTCGAGCTTATGACTCGGTTAACAAAAACGAGGTGCCTTGTGGGGGAGTCCCATATATTCTATCTTCTTTCTATTTTCTAACACTAATAAGGCTTGATCTTTCAAGCTCGTGCTTGTGTTTTGTTGTGTTATGAATCTTAGGTATCACCCTAATCATTGAAGACTCTCGTGTTCGGTTTTTGTCGGTCCACTTGATCTTCCATACTTTGATTGTCAAAAGGGGCACACTCTCTTTCCTTTGATTTTTATCGACTAACGTTTTATCTTGAGGCATAATTAATAAACGGCTTATAGATTTGCGTGCTCTTTCCATGTTAGGATTTTGCATTAGACTCTTCGTGTTTTAGCAAGGGGGTGTTACTCTTAAGCTAAGAAACATTGAGGACAATGTTTGGTTTTAACATGGGGGAGTCAATCGATATAATCGCTTGAAATTGCTTTTGTCGTGTCTAAACGTAATCGTTTTTCTCGTTTTTCATTAAAAATTTAAATTTTTTTAGTGTTATTTTAAGTTTTAATAAATAAAATAAGTGCTTTTGACACAAATGTAGGCTTTCTGTTGGTGAAAATAAAAATAGCTTTTGACTCGACTCGGTTTTTTCCTTAGCTTTTTCCTTAATGTATTTGAATTAAGTTTTTCTAGGCTTTTATATAGGGAACTTTAAAACGCGAAAGTCTTAACTCATACGAGTTAAGAACAAGAACTTTTCGCAAGTTCCTATAATTGATCCTAGAAAATCGTTTATCAAGGGAACTTTAAAACGCAAATTCTAAAACTTGAAAAGTATAAGAAGATGCAAGATCCTATAGATGACTTGAAAACCCAAATCTTTGATTTAATAGGCTAAGTATCCATTGATTTCACATTTTTGAAATTTTACAATATGGAGAACAAGAGATGATAGAGTTTAATCATAAGTTTCTAAAGTTAATTCTTCTTTGTGTAAGTATTTTTGTGTTTGATTTAATCTCCTCGTATTTAATTTTCACGCTTGAATAATAATTGCTTAATAAATGAAGTTTTTAGCGGTTTAGGCTTGATATCTTAACTCGTAACTCCTTCTTTTTCTTCCCTTGTAATTAAAGTGAGAACACATTAAGGGTGTCAGCGTCATGGACTTTTGATCATGGGATTGCGGAAATTTGGCTTACTATATATTTCATATTAATAAAAATAATAAATAAAAACATGTTCTCTAGGAGCCTTCGGGTGGGAGTCATGTAGCACTAACCTTGTCATTAGAGTCTTAGGGTGTATGGCAAGGGGACGTGTTTAATAAAAATTGCTTCATCATCATGAGCCATAAGGTGGGATGGTGAATGTCAATTCCCTTATTTTTGTCCAAGGAGCCTTTGGGTGTTGATTTTAAATAAGGAGCACAATTGCATCTTAAAGAGCCACAAGGTGATATGATGTAATTGTTGCTAACTTCATTATTAAGGTCATAATTGACTTTGGAGGTTTTATTGTTGCTTTTAAGTAGTCCTATTAGCCAAATTTCGGGTTCGGGGATTTATCCCTCAAATCGTGTTAAGTTATCCTTGATGTAGGCTTTCTTTAGTGACAACGGTTTTTGAAGTCGAGGTTAGGTTTTGAGTGTTGAGTTTACACCATTCTTGCCTTCATTTTTGGATTAATAAATATTAAATAAGTCAAATGAGCCTTTGGGTGAATGACAAATAAAATCTAGAGATACAATTAGGAATAATAGGAGATTGAGTTTAACACAAATTACTTGTATGAGTTGGTTTAATTTTGGGGCTTATGATTAACAATGATCTTGTTTTTACACTTGGCATGAAAAAGTGAAAAGTCGAGGACGATGAATCTATTTGAGTTTTATGATCCTAAAAGTTATTTTTTCTAATAATGAAAGCAATACATTATGTCTTTGCAAAATAAAATGTCAAAAGTTAAATAAAAGTGTAGTTAGTGTTTATTTTATCATTGCGTGAGGACACGACAATTGCTTAGCAAGGGGGAGTTTGATATGAGCTAAAATACTCATATCAATTGTATCTAAAAACAATGAATATATGCATTAAATTTATAAATATTGCCTTGTATTCGTTTGTTTGTCGTTTGATGTGTGTAGGTACCGAAGTTCGCAAAAACCGACAAAAACGACACGAGATTGAAGAAAATTTCAACAAAGCCAAATACAAGCTCGATTTTAGTGGATTTAACATTTTATAAATGGGCTTGTGGGTCCCACATTTGGGTATTGGGCCCAAAAGCCCAATAAGGAAGCTATTATTATCATCTTTTGGTTTCATGGCCCAATAAGCCCAATCTACAAGATTAAGGGACGGATGAGTAAAATTGGGCCCAAGCTCAATTGTTAAACTAAGATAAGTAACGGATGGAAGAATTTAACAATTCTTGGGTCCAAGAAGTGGTCAAGGCCCATCACACAAAGAAAAATGATGTAACTGTGAAACAAAGTTTACATAATCTTGGGTCAAATATTTCGGTCAAAGAAAAATTAATTTATTCACTTCACACGTCTTTAACCATCACTTTCTCCCTTTCGTACAAACTATGTGTATCTTCTTCTACGTTTCATCCAAAAAGTAAAAAAAACACAGAGATAAAAAAAACTATTCGCCACCCAAACCCTAGTTCACAAATAAAATTGGGGGTTTTGTCTATTAAGGGCGCGTGTAAACACATGCACTCTAATTAATTCCCATGAAGATCAGATCAAAGAAGATGGAGTATTGTGGTGACGTGGCTCCTTCCCCTGATTTGAATGGCTTAAACACCTCACTCCCACCAATCCACCTATAAGGATAGGACACATCAGCTATCAAGAAGCACAACTAACACACTTGATTGCCACGTTGGCAATTCGTGTGCTAGTGTGTTATTTACAGCCCTTAGATCAACATTGAAAAGAGAGAGAATAAGCAAGATACCGATTGGACGATCAAGATGGGTTAATCTGCTCAACAAACTCACCTAAGAGGGTTTGGGGTTAGCCTATAAAAACCCCCATTTTATATGTAATTTTCAACCCATTTTATTTTTTTAAAGTTATTATGTTAAATTAGTTCTAGGATAAATCTTGTAATTTCTTTCATCAGTCTCGTACTCATTTCTTGATCATTAATAAAAGTGATTTGTCTTTGATTTAATTCGATTTAACTTTCTGCTTGAACTTAATTCTACACTTTTATTCTTTGAACTGATTTTATATAATAATGATTGAGGTTATTTGATATAAGCTTATTAATAGCTTTTGTCAATTAATAAGGAAATAAATTTGGGGATAAACTTTCCCTACTGGAAAGTTTATTAAAAACTGGTTCGAATATTATTTGTTTTGATGGTGTACGTTGGTGGTTTGATGGGGTTCGAAGGTGGTCTTGATTCGGTTAACATGCCAGCTCAGCGTTGCGCATCTTCCCAAAGGATCTCTTCAAAAGGTTCTCATTCATTTAAATTTTCATGTATTTAGATTAATATTAAATATTTATGTTATTTAGTTAGATGTTTAAGGTATTACCATTTAGATTGTTTAAGTTTGTCTGAAATTAGTTGCTAATCTGTTTAAATGTTTTTGGGTTGTATATTGTTTAGATTCAAGTTGTTAATCTGATTTTAAGAAAGTGAGTTTAAATCTGTTTCATATAAGGGAGTTTGATAAATTTGTATAAAGGGGATTTTTGATAAATTTGTTAAGAGAATTAGTTGTTTTTAAAGAGGATCTTGGATTTAACTGAGTTTGTTTTTTTTAAATCTATTAAGACTGTGTTGACTCGAGTCTGCATTAGATTTATTTAGTTTCATTTGACTATTAAGATTATCTGATATTGCACTAGTTTGTTCTCTTGTTTGTTATATTGTTAAATAGTCTACTGAATTATGGAGTAAAACTGGATTGGTTATGGATTAGTTGATTTGAATTGTTTATCTGAATTACACTTTTCTGTGACACTTTTGTAGACTGTTATCTGATTTTAGTTGCCTTTATTTGCTGAATGTTTATTAGTTGCTGATAAACAAGTTCTATTTGCATATGTGGTTTACTTGCTGTTATTAAAGTTTATTTTACTGAATGTTTAGTTTGTTACTGATACAATTATTTGGTACTTGTGATTTGCTGGATAGTTGGTTTCAACTTTACTGATATATGTTTAAGTTGCTGGATGATTGTGCTTTGCTGAAATTAGTGTTGAGTATATAATTGTTGTTTGAATTAATGTTATTATTATTTGCTAAGCATATGCTATCAGATTAACCTGATCTGATAGCTCAAAACTGATTCCTATCAGTTCCAAAAATAATATTATCATACACAAAGTCACCTCTTGTGACATTTAATAGTTTCGTGTCTAAAAATAATAATCAACCAAAAAGATGCCTCTAGCAAGGTTCGAACCTATGACCTCCTGGTCACAGGCCAAGCATGTTTACCAATTGAGCTAGACAGCTTTTTAGTGTTTTATCTGCTTTAGTAATTAATATAGTCTTGTAATAGGCTGTCAGATTTTTAGTAGATTTAAATACAAGTTTTACACTTTTATTTTTAGTAAACTTTAATATTAGATTTATTAAAAAATTTACTCTTAAAAAGTTTTAAGAATAATAAACAAATAAAAAATAAAAATGTTTAATTAATTTTTAGAAATTTAATTAGTTAGTAAAAAAAATTATTTTTTGAATAATAATTAGATTTTGATTAATTTAGATTTTAAATAATATGGTTTCATAAATAGATTTTTAAAATAGTGTAAAAGTATTTTAATTAAATAAGTTTTAATTAAATAGAATTTTTAAATAGTTTATATTTTTAAGTAGTGTTAATTTTGAATAATTGTTTTTTTAGATAAAAATAGTGGGGAACGATTCATGCACTTTAGGATTAAATTAGGTTTAATTTGTAGAATTTAATTTTAGTTTAAAAACCGAAATCAATTCAAGTCGATTGTCCAAATCAAAGCAAAACGTCTCAAATTCACTCGATCTTCGTGTACAACGAACTTTGTCATCAACGTGTTTAATCATATCCGTCTTTGACTTATTTTTGGTTACTTACCTTTTTCTAAGGGTAATTGCCCGTCCTATATCGTATATCATTAAAATACATATACATACCACGACACATCAATATTCGTAATGTTTTTCGAAAAAAATATTTTCAAAAACTTCTTATTTTTTATTTATTTTTTAAATTATTTGATTAATTTTCTCCAACATATATAAAAACAAATTTGTAGGATAAAACTCTTTCTTAAATAAAATCTTTGCAAGATATAGGAGGTAACTTTTAAAGGTAATTGAAAACAATTAAATAAAAATTTCAAGGTACGATTACATAATGGCGGTAACATCGATGGATGTCAAGTTACCTGATTTGTATATAAATAAATCATTTTAGATTCTACGAAATTTATAAATTTCACATACGACGGGGGTAAAATTTATTCGGTTGATACTCATAGGTCGTTGGGGCGCTCTCCCCAAGTCATACACAATACATGACGTTTACGAGGTATTTCACACTCTTCCTATATGAGTTTCCTTCTTTAGAAATTTCTTTTCCGTTATGGATTCGATCTTGCTTTATTCTGCATTTTTCCAGGTAAAGCTTTTTCACGTACTTTTCATGTGTCCAAACAATGCGACAGTCTTATTCCTAATGAACAAACTCATCACGGCGTCTAGCGTGGTTCAAGCAAGTACCTTTGTGATGTTACTCACACTTATGGCAAAACGGTGGTTGGAAATCCTTTCCTTGGTTAGCACATGGTGCATGCTAAGGTAGGTTCTTTGGTCTAGTTAGATGGTGAGGGACAATCCTCCCTTCAACCTGCCTTACCAAGTCCAACATTGGATTTCTTCTCGACAAGGGATTACTTCTTCTCGTAGAGTCATTTTCCTTCACAACCAATGCAAGTTCGCTTGGTTTTTGAAAAGATCTTTCGAGGTCCAAGAGTTTCAATCTGGAGTAACTCTTGTTTCGTAAATTCTTGAGCACATGCTCACGGTTTGATTGTCCGTACGAATACTCACAGCGAATGAGTCGACTTCCTTAATGGCGTTCTAATATTGATGGTGAATTATTTCCTTAAGATTATCGCGGTTTTCTCTTTGCCTTATCAGTGATATTTTAAAACTTTATGGATATACAAATCATTAGTTCCTTCGTGGTTATCAAATTAAAGTTTATTCCCAATTTACATAGCCTTCCTCACAGCTTGTCATATAATTATTGAGGAATCATATTATAAAAGATCGTACATTTAATCCTTGCATTACGTTTTATTCATAGTTTCTAAGCTTAGAGTACAAAGTTCTCATTCAAACAAATGAATGAATTCTTTTTGTCTCGACAACCTGTCATACTTTCATTACAAAACATCATACTTTTATTAAGAGAGGGCGACATCCTGGAGGCCTATATGGCATAGGATTTTCTGAATATGAGTTCGATTCGTAGCCTGATTAGCTTCGGGATCATCTGTTCTCATTGCAATAGCGGCCTCCGCGGCTTCAAGAGAATTCTTCAAATTCCGCTCTTAATAGGTCCTTATCTGCATCATTTGTTGTAAGGGTATCCACTTTACGTCCTACATTCTCTAGTCGGGTTATCACAACTTCTGCTTCATGATCAGTTGTTTCTTGAGTAGTCCCGCTATCTGTATATGTAGTAGTGTAGGATTTGGTGGCGGTGAACAATGATTGGTTTCTCTTTCTGGATGTTTTGGTTCATTGTAAAGTATATGTTAGAAATTTGTATGGTAATAGAGGGGATATTCTGAATTATTGATGGTTCTTTCGTGGTGACACTTAGTGCCATAACTGGTGAATTATTGCTCGTCATCCGTAATGGTTGTGATTCCTCCCCGGATGGGGTTAATTTTCTTGTCAGTTTCGGATGGTAAAATTACAAAAGGAATGAGAGGCAGTTTCAAAATTCACCTGTCGCATTTGAAAGATAACGTTGTTGGGTACGCAGAGATAATGTATGTTGTTTCGTAGGTTCTTTAAACGAGAAATATCAGTATGATGTCTTGTAAGTTTTCTATTATTTAGAATTAGTTCTTGTACAATCCTTTCGTAGGCCTACTTAAATGTCCAAGTAGCCCTTAAATGGAAATCGCAGGTGATCGTGGAATGTTAGGGTCTTCTAACATGCTCTTCCACGCACTCACGTTTATACTTTTACTTAGTCACATTAAATCACGGATGGTTAAATACAATTATTCTCAAACAAATTCAACCTTTCATAGAATTAGGTGTTCTCCGATATTCATTCTTGACAAGTTTTGCTTGTTATACATCTACTACTTGTAACTCAGATGAGTAAGCATGTTTTTGAGGTTTAGTCGACTTATGGTTATAACGTTGCCCGTACTAGTTCTTCTTCATTCTTAAGTATTTCCTTAACATAGTTTTGCTAGTTCGTACACTTTCGACAATTTTTACACCTTGAAAAATTATTAAATTGATTTAAACGAATCAAGTACTAAATTTTTATCACAAATTTCTTCACAAGAATTGTTCCATTTGTTTTAATCCGAAATTGTTCAAATTGTTCAATCCGATCAATTACTCACTTTTATCACAAGAATTTTTCTGAGTTTTTATTATGTCTCAAAGGTTTCTATTATTTCGTTCTTGTCTTACATTTTACTCGTATTTAGGTATTACTCAAATAATTTAACCTTGATTTAAACCCACACATAATTCATCAATTATGTTATAACTTAACGATAAAACTTATCATGCAACATCTAAATTCATGAGTCTTATCAATCTTCAAGAAAACTCATCGAAAACCCTAAGTTGTGTAACGAGTTGCACTTTACGTAGTCTCGTAACCCAATCAAACAAGAACAGTCTTGAGAACTTGTTAAGTATCGTTATACCTCTTAACATTTTTAATGATTTGTCTTGGTTTTGGTTTTACTCACGACTTATCATTAACCATTCCAAAATTAAAATATCCAAGGGATGGCCATATTCAAATATGGGCTTCTCAACTTCACGATACACGATAATCCCTTTGATGAAGAAATTTGTCACGATTCTTTTAACTAGGAGTTCGTCCTTTAATCTATGTCGATATTATAACTTCGAAATTTATAATGTGTTCATGATAACTTAGTCACAATCAGTGGACTAAAAATTTTAGATTTATCTTTGTATAATTCGTTCCAAATATATTTTCTCTCTCGTAAACGTTCGACTTACGCGTCAGCGTATTTATGGATGGTTTATATATTGTGAAAAATTATTCAGTCTTTGAATGGTAGTACTTTTTTGAGTATTACAAGAGTAATACTTGTAGTAAGTGATTTATCGTCATATGTCGTCTTAATAGTGACGGCGTCGTCGTTCCTTGCTCGTGCTCAAAATGAGCGAAATAATAATTTGATATGATAATTTACGCATTCAATTTAAATTTCCAAACAGTTAATTAATGTAGGTCACTTTTCCTCAACCGATTCTATTATAAATGTTTAGTAGAGTAACAATTTACCAGACCCAATAAATAGTTGCTCCTCTCGACTTTTATAATAGCACCGCTTGATTCAAGTATTACTACAAATTAACACATTACCACACACATGGTAAATAAATATATTCGTATTATTTTAAGTTCTAGAAAATTGTGGCTATATTCTTAATTCGGCGTATATCGATATGAAACACACAAACGTTTCGATAGTCGATAATATTCCCGTGGACTACTTCAAAAATACGTGATAGCATAGTTATGCGTACGTTTAATCCAAAAACATACATATGGCACAATCCAAATAAATATGGCACAAACCAAATAAATATGGCACAAACCATTTAAACGTGGCACAAACCAAATAAATATGGCACAAACCATTATGGCACAAACCAAATAAATATGGAACAAACCAAATGAATATGGTACAAACCATTTGGGGAGTATAATAATCCATACAAGGATGCCAGGTATTTTATTTCAACATAAAATTCGTTTTAGTACACATTCCTATAAGTACATCGTACGTAGGGATCATTCAAACAAGGAAAGGGAATACTTGATGCTGATAACACGTAGCAATCAAGTTCAAAACTTAGCATGGCAAAATTCATAAACTATTTGAGGTCACAACTTACTTGTATCCAAGACGTGGAGTGAAATGGCCCATGGAGATAGAGAAACGGTTATAGTCTAGTGTTACTCTTTTCTTAAAATTTCATTTTCGACACAACTTTTGTAAAAATGATTTTTATAAAAGTAACCTAGTTCTCTATAACCACAACTCTGATACCAATCTGTCACACCCCTAATTTATCAGAGAAAGGGAACACAATGAGGTGTGACTATCATGACTATCACGAGGGATGGATATAAAGAACGACGTTAAAAAGTCGTTTTAATTCATTAAATATAAGTAAAAGCGTACGAAAGCATTTGATACAACATTAAAAAATAAACCAGTTTTTGAAGAGATAACATAAGTGTTCAAATTCTCAAAAGATAGCCACGACAAATTATTTATCTCCATAGCCCAACCATGTCACTCCTCCGTCTTGATACTTGAGAAAAACATTGCTAAAGTGTCAACACAAAGGTTGGTGAGTTCATAGGTTTAGTTACAAAATTAATGTGATGAACCATAAGATTTGATCAGGCAACCATCATATAACCAAAACATGGCTATAATCAAAATAGTATACATTTGTATTCCTACGCCTAAGCTCATGACACCGAAGCGTTAACCAACCAACAAGATATAATGAGAGCCCGAGCAAATTCCTATCCCAAAGCATTCATAACAACTCAAATGTAAGTGTATCTAATTTGGTCACACAACCAACATTAGATAGGGAGGTCAATCCCAATAGATCTATCCATAACATTCGCGCTTACACAAAGTAATTAACGGTTCACGATAGTGGGCTAAAGCATCTAGGGATATCGCTACATAGACATCATGTAGGCAAACGTATTAAGTTTTAGCACTTATGTTCATCCGTTTAAAACAAGCAATGTTCTCACCCCAAAAGTATACAAAACAAGTAAAAAGTGTGGCTATGAAACTTACCTTGATGAAATAGCAAAGTATGAAGGATAGTAACAACGCGGGAAATAAGGCACGCAAGTCGATGTGTCAATGATCTACTCGTAACCTAAGTAAAGTATTCGTACTTAGGCTAAATACAGAAAATAGCAATAAATATTGCACTTGGTTGATAATATGTACTTGCATTTAATTTATAAAAGCGTTATACACATTTTTCACTTCCATAAAATATGGTCACAGGGTTATCTTCGAGGGTCAATAAATTGTTTATTAATAGTCCGAAAAATAAACGAATGGTCATTATAAAAACTAGGTCGCGCGGTCATTGATAATTGGCAATTATTGCTCTCTGGTTTAGTCTCTATGTATTACAAATATTAGGCCAAAGTAGGCCACCCGGGCTAAGTGTAAAGGTCGACTTCACTAAATTCAAGAAAATAGTTTTCTGCCATTTTTGGAAGCAAATTGCGGTTTCAATAATGTTTCATAGAATGAACGGAATGTACCGTTACTAAATAGGTCCATCAAGATTAAAACGGTATTTTTAGTTCTAAGAGTCATGCTCGATTGATATTTTAAAAACGGTTGTGAAATAGGGACGTTGAGTCAAGATTTTAAAGCACCAAATTCATGAAACATAATGCCACATGGGCTTCTTGCATTCTATACTGTACCAGTTATAATAGTTTTATCTTCAATATGTGTGTTTCTACTTTCTGCTCTTGCTTGGGTTCCCACACCCTACAATTTTCGTCTTTTTATATATTGCTAGGCCTAGTCCCTGTTTCAAACTTACACCAGCAGTGATGTGTACTATTTCATTGCTTGTTTAGGACCATGGTCCTACTGACCAACACGCACTCAACTATATACTCGCTCCGTGAATACATATATGAACACATCCCATATACTCACATACACATGAACTCAGTCTATATCTATTGGACACACGCAACACACACTGTTTGACCAGGGAGAAGGAACGTATACTTTCTTTTGTTTGTTTCATGATTGTCTAGTACTACATACACAATATTGTGTACCAAGAGAAGTGTGTCTTTGTCCTGATTCATCTTTAAAGATGATGAAAACCCATTTCATGCAATTGGTGACACATACGCACACAAAACACAGGCTTACGTTCATACATGCTGCTGGCAATCTTATTGGACATACTCACATTACTCATATTTAGACAATTCATTGCTTAGGTTTCCTGGTATGGGTTACACGCAACACGCATACACATTCGATTTGTAAAAGTGAAACTTATATGTGCTTTTTTACCCTGGTCTGGATACATACGCAACACACACACCCATTTATTTTACACTGATCTCTAAAAGTGCCACTACCCACGCCTATTCTTACAAAGTTTTACTTCATGTCTATTTTCCTCATTTGGCTATTCTCCATCTATAAACATAGTTCAGCATCAAGCGTTTTTATAGTATTAGTGTATCCCTGCCTATACACAACTAAACCTATATTTATCTCGCGCTTCCTGCTAGTTAATAAGTACATGAAATCATAGTGATAGTTCATGCATACGTACACTCTTGTATATACTTAGGTGTTCTTTCGGTTTAATCCTTATTGTTAGAGATGCACACGACACTACACACACAATCATGGAGCATAAAAACTTATGCGTGCATACATACTTGTTTTATGTTTTATGTGGGTTTGTAAACATACATGACGATGTAGTGTTCTTTCTTATATCCCTAGGTGACCAAGGTGACGGACTTGTAAGCCTATCTAGATCCCCATCCCATGTAAGTCAATTATACAATCCATCGACCACTATATGTTTGTGTTGATAGTTTTAGGTTTACTAAGTTCTTTTATGTAAGTACGTATATCAACAAAAAAAAGAGAATGAAGCAAAGATTTAAAGGGACTCTTAAAATGGTCCTAGTGTAAATGACGAAAATGGTGGACGAACAAGAACACGCCTATATATGATCTATACTCGAATCAAATCTCCCAACTTCCTTGTTCTCCTTTCTTGACAGTGGTAATGCTAGATCCCCATAGTGGATATGTTTTGTGTTTTACTAGGAGAGAGTTTACAAATGTGTTTAGTGGTGGGTGCTTGTTGCTATTTATAGTAGAATTAGAACTAAGGGATAACTAAAGACTAGCTAGGGCTTGTAACTCTCCTAGATACTTCTCAACTATAAGGTAACTAGGAAGGTACCATGGTTATGGTGGAAAGTTTGGGAACTTGAAAAAGTTGTGTTGGGTTTTGGTGGCAGCAGAAAGTAGGAAGGGTTTTGTGGTCTTCAATATTGACCCATTCAATTGCTCTTGTTGTACAAGTCTTAAAGTTCAAAAATCATAGGTTCTAGGGTGTTTATTCGGAGGTCACAAAAGAAAAAAAGGAGACAAGAAGTACTCATATTAATGAGTTGATGAAGTACATAGTAGGTTAGAAAAGTGAGAGTGTTGGGGAAGAAAAAGGGACGTGGATTTATATATTAGGGGGGGTCGGGTTTGAACTTTTAGTACTAAGGGAAGAGTATAACTTTTTTAAATTTTTCTGAATGTCTGATTGTGCATTTGTGTAAAATAGGTTTATCTACTTTACTTTGGGAGAAAGGCGAACACACTTCTAGTTACATTTTCTGTGAATATGGATAATTAGTTATCCGCGTAACAATTTAAAAGAGTCGCGTTGATTAAATGTGGATCGGTTTACGAAAGATATGTTCATTAAATAGTATATATAGCATGGCGTACAAGAATAAAAGATTTATCCAAGGGATCAATTTCTCGAATAATACTCATAAAAGTTTAATCCGTACATGATTTATGCGTAAACAATCGGGGATTTTAATAGACGCAAATGTCTAACCCGAACATGCCGCGTTTAATATTATAGTAACTAGGTCAAAATTCGCGATTGTTACAGAAATGCCGAGGTGGTTTGGTCTTGTTAACCTTGTTTTAGATGAGGCTGAAACCAGCATTGGTCATATATATCAGTATAGGAATCTAAATGAGCATAAAATGGACCAGGCTCTCCTCAAACACCACTGGTTAGTAAGGATTTTCTCAACTTTACAATGACACTAGTACAAGAAGTACAACGCAAGGCAACTCTTGTGTTAGAGTAGGACTTATAAGTTCAAATTGTCTGTTATCTCAAACGAACACACACATTATCTGTTTGGTTCCTTGTTATTGTAGCGAAGTTTCTCATAAAGTAGACCATATAATAAACTTAAAAATACTATACATACTTAGATAAGACTCTTGGCGGATGTCACCAAATCTCTTCTCAAAACCATAATGCCAAACCCTCTAAACCCTTAAAACTCCCTTTAAAAACACTAGGTGTTGCGACTGCGGTATTTGGTGTCATTTTCTTGACCGGGGGCAAAAATCCATTATTTTGTTTGCAATAATGGGTTTCGGAGGAAGTTTTTTTCGACGGCTGCAAATGCGGATGAGAAGGGGAATGAGTGGGATAGCCATGGGATTGTGGACCAATTGAATAAGCTGAGTGGGTCTAAAAGGTACAAAGTTTCTGAGCTTTTGTTTTTGGATAAAGTGAAGTCGATTTTGGTTGGTTCGGACGACCCGCTTATCAAAAGGAGTTGGAAACTTTGGCGACTAGTGGTGTGTTTCAGAAGGTGGATTTAGAGGCGAAAACTAACAGAATTATAGGTTTGACTATTTCGTTTATGGAGAGTACGTGGGATGAGGCGGGTCAATTTAGGTGTATTAATGTAGGGTTAATGGCTCAGTTTAAGGGTGTGGATGTGTAAGAGAATAGGACTGATAAAGAGAAGGTGGATTATATGAAGAATCAAGAGAGGGATTATAGGCGTAGGATGGAGGGGGCGAGGCTCTGTATGTGGTCGAGTGCGGTTCATAGTGAGATACTTTCGAAATTGGGAAAGGAATGTGAGTACTAGGATGTTGCAAAATATTATGGATGTGGTTCATAAATGGTATCATGATGAAGGGTATGTGTGTGCTCAACTTGTGAATTTTGGAATTTGAGTACAAATGAAGTTGTTTGTGAACTTGTGGAAGGGTATATTACGCGTGTTGTGATTCAGTTTCAAGATAAGTTTGTTGGGAATGTGTGTGAAGGGAACACGCAGATTGGTGTTGTGAAGAGGGAATTGCCTAAACATGTACATTTTATCTAATTATAGTGTCTGTTTAGTTATATTCTCTAATTCATGTGATATTTTTTATTTCTCATCTTTTGTAGATGTTATTTCAAGTAGTATTGTTGGTGATCTGACATCAATTATAAGATGATTATATATTCAAGTGTTTGATATTTCACTAAGTTTGAACTGCACGGAAAATGCTTTTTGGTATCTGTTAGTGGTTTTGATAGTACGAAAATGATTTGATAGCTGCAATCTTTAATTTTGTATTTGCAGTTCCATGATTACATAGACGCAGCTTTAGTTGCATTGGGGACCTAAAACATTCTTAAAGTTTTACCTGTAAATGTGGAAGCACAAGACCTCTCTCAATGTATGGATTTTCCTATCCTGAAACAAAAAATAGTGGCTTTTTTCTATCGTGAAACTATGTTGTGGTTATTATAGACGTTAAAGGACCTCGAAGTAACATGTCTGAGTGTTCTTTAATTTTTGCTGATGTCATAATGAAATTTATTGTCACTGTCAAGTTCTCTAGTTGTCAATCATAGGTAAGTGGATTCATAATTCAATAGGTAAAGGTTATGGTTAAGTGGAAGGTTAGTGGGTTGACGACTATTATATCATTGTATGGGTCTTCGACGGTTACTAGTGTGGTTAGCCGAGAGGATATGTATAGTCAGAATGCCAGCGGGTCAACAAGGTAAATAAGTCAGCATTTGAAATTGAGTGTTTTGAAGTTCGTTTATTCTCGATTCTTGACAAATTGAAAGTCCTAAAAATCTCAAGTCTTTAATTGTTCTTGGTTGTTAAGGGTATTTGGAAGTCTATGTCTAATTCAATTAACACGTAAAAAATGGAAAATAATAGGCTACGTATCCGTAAAACACCTTGCAAATACCAAGTACTATTCATAAAGTAAAAATTAAAAATGCATAAAAGGTAAATGTGCTGATATGGTTACTATGCAAATTTGAAGCTGATATGGTTACGTCTACTAATGGAGGTATTAATGCAGTCTCTTCTTCGTTTAATTCTGAAAATGTTTGTGAAGGGGTTAATATCTCTATTCCTAGGAAGGTCGTTGAAAAAGTAAATACTCGTTACCACAACACTTTATATGGTTACTTTCTTGGTAAAAGGATTGCATTTCCTGTGGTTGAGTATTTTGCTAAGAATCACTGGGCAAAACATGGTCTTAAGCGTATCATGATGAATGAGAAAGGTTTTTTCTTTTTTCAATTCGGGTCTAGTGAGGGTCTTAATGCGGTTCTGGAAGGTGGTCCGTGGATGGTTCGTAATTCACCAATTTTTCTTAAGAAATGGACTATGAAAACGAATCTTCTAAAGGAGGAACTAACTCGTATTCCGGTATGGGTCAAGTTTCATGATGTCCCGCTACAGGTATTTGAAGAGGAAGGTATTAGTTTAATTGCTTCGTTTCTTGGTAAGCTTATTATGATGGATAATTATACTTATAATATGTGCAAAGAGTCTTGGGGTCGTTGTAGTTTTGCTCGTTGTCTTATTGAGATGAACACTGATTCGGAGTTTATTGATAACGTTACTATTGGTGTCCCTGATCTTGAAGGCTCTGGTTGTACTAAGGAGTTAATTCGTGTTGAATACGAATGGAAACCGCCTAGATGTCATACTTGTAATATATTTGGTCATTCCTTTGATTCTTGTCCGAAAAATGTTAAACCTACAACGCTTGAAAATGTGACAACTCATGTTGATAATGATGGATTCCAACAAGTGCAAAGCAAGAGGAAGAAGTACAAAGGTAATTTAGGGAATCAAGTTCCGAGAGGTGTTCCATTGAGTAAGGGTTCCCAAACATGAGAGACGGTTGTTTTTCGTCCAAAAACTCGCTTGGATACTACAAGTACGAGTGGTGATAATAGTAGAAAGTTGAATACTAAATCTGGTCAGTCGCAGCAGTCTAGCAATCCTAATGGTCCGAACAAGGGTAAAGCTCAAATGAGCAGTGTTTCTACATCTAATAAATTTTCTTCTTTGTCCATGCCTGGTATTGACGGAGGGGTTCAAGGAAGCGAGGAAGATAATGAGGAGGAGGAGGGAGTCGAGGTCGTCTTTGATGAATCGGTGAATCTTCTCAACACTAATATTGGGGCAAGCACTCCAACTGGCTGATCCCATGTTGATATTTTATTATTTTCCTCGTAACTTTATGGTATCGTCTTGGTTTTGTCTAGTTTATATATTTCCAGTATTCTAGACTAGTTAATGTTTATGGCCTGTCATAAATATTTTGTTTAACAAGCTGCCTGTAGCTTGCGGTTAATGTGGTATTTCAGCCACATTCCGTGTACTTCAACGCTTTTTTTGGTTCTATTTACCGGGGTCATTGTTACCCCTTTACCAAAAAAAAGTAAATGTGCTTGAAATGTAGGCTAAATGAAAGTACAAGGGCTAAAATGTAAATTTCAGAAACTAAAAAGACCAAAAGTGTAAAATTCAACAAACTAGTAACAACTTTCTACCAAACTAACAAACTTACTAACTGAATTTAACAAAAACAGAAACTACAAGGACTGTTAACTAGCAAACCCTAAAAACAAGTAAGATTAGCCATGAATGAAAACAGTTACAAACAAAACGGACTTAAGTGTAATTAAATGGGAATTAATATCAAAAACGGTCTAACAACCTTCAATAAGCTGGTATGAGCTTATTAATGGATCAAACCAGCTCTGGTTTGTTTCAAAATGCTTAAAATCCAAAATTAGCTAGACTTGTGCAAGGAATCAACTTAAAAGCCAGTAAATCACAAAGTAGCTTATTCTAATAAGCCAAGAATAAGCAAACATGAAAATGAGACTTCCACAACTTGATTTTTATGAACAATCTGATTAAAAAGCTGACAAGAAGTATGGAATATATTTCCAAATCGAAAATGGATCACTGGTTAAGCTAGAATCTGAAATTAACCTCAAATGAGCTTATTTGACCAAGCGTTGACCAAATATTCTAAAAAGCTGAAAATGGCAAAACTCACTCAAGACATGATGGCAACAAGAATTGTGAAAGAAAAATGGTAAGTTTGTGAAGTAAAACTTGAGATATGAGAAAACAGATTAGCTCATATTACAGAAACTTGCATTTGGTCTTGTGCTTATTAAAAAGCTGATTTCTCTCTAAAAAGTGGATACTATATAATTTCCTTATACACACTAGTTCTTTGGATGTTAGACTACAACTAGAAATAGGTTTCAAGCAAAATGATTAAGAAATGAAGTAATGCTATTGGATTGAATCTTGCTAGTTTACTGGATAACTGGTAAGCAGGTTTTGACCCAAACCTTTTTTAAGACCAATTGCCTTTTGACTAACAAATTGACCACAAAACTGAACTAATATTGATCACACAAGCCTACTAGAAGTAAATGATACAATTCAACTGATTTAACAGACTTGGATTATCAAAACTAATCAAAACCAAACACCACTTTATCAATCTGTTAAAGACTTTATCAAATGAAATTTGCTTACAAGTGTAAAACAGGTTATGATTCTTATCAAGTCATGTTTAATATGTGGAATGAGAGTTATTTAGACTGAAAACAAACTTGCTAGCATACTTAACAAAAAAATGAACTCAATGACTTATTACTGATGAAATCACTTAACAGAATGTTAGTAAACTAGGATTAAAGCTACAAGATCACTAAACTCTAATCAAACCAACACAATTATGCTAGAAACAAGCTAAACACATGATCAATTCAGCAGGTAAAGTTTACACTAGGAAAGTAGCATGCAATTCATTTTAGGGGAACCAAAAATAGGATTTAAGACACCTTTTAGCTTGAAGCTCCTCTGATGGAGTAGAGGAGCGCTGAGCTCTCTAACTAGCACTTCCTTCAACCCAAATCAACTAGTATCAACAACCAAATCAACTCCAAAAGCTATGTCTGATCTACTCATCTTATTCTGCTTCAAACTGCTACAATAGGACTAGATATGAAATGAACTGGCTAAGAAACACTTGAAAAGCTTCCAAATCACAACACAAACTCCATTGATCAATGAGGATCAACAGAATCACACGATATCAACAGAAATGCAGGATTGAGTAAAGTGAGATAGAGATATGAACTGAATTTTTGTGTTTTATTGATTTAGGAGGGAAAGTTTGTTACAAAGTTTAACTGCCTAACTAACAAGCTCTTAAGTGTGTGTCAAACACTTAAGAGCTGCTAACTAACTGAAATGTAAGCTAGAATTGAGAGAGAAACTAAAAGTATGTGTTTTTCACACTTTAATAACTTGATTACAAATGAGCTAGTCTGCCCCTATTTATAGATCTAAAATGATGAGTTGTTAGGGAGTATGACGTGTCTCATCCAATGAGAGAGTGCCAGGTGGCTTCTTCTTCTTGATTGCAGATTTGTCTTCAAGAATACCAAAGGGGGTTTTTGATCTTGTTGATTTTAGTCTAATTGAGTTGCATAGTTGGATTCGTACTTCAATTTAGAGTAAGTTTCATGTAGAAAGCTCTTCCTGAAATGTAGTGTAGCTCATAATCGAATCTGGGCTCGTTGCTTGTTGACGTTGACATGTGGCAAGATTTGATTGGGTTATGGCAGAGCACACGGATCATTATCCGTATTTGGATAATATGATTATGGAGTGGCTGCATGTGATTGGTCAATAAGGAGTTAGTGCGCCCACTGTTTGGGATTCGTTTATTTAATGTAATGGTGAGCTGGCCCATTACTTGGCAATCCAAACCTCCCTTTTCTTGCATTTTGATTGGTTGAAAAGGTAATGACACGGATTAAACATAAAGTTAGTGTAACTTTGTCACTTTCAGTCCCTCTCTTTGGCAGATTCTTCATTTTAGCTCCTTTCTTCATTCCTTTGGCAAATTAGGTCCTTTGACTTGCATTATTGATTATTTAAGTCCCTTGACTTGGTTGATTTGAAGGTTGACCAAGTTTGACTTTAATCTTGACTTTTTCCAAAATTGCATATAAGTCCTTCAACTTTTGAACATTGTCAAGATAGGTCCTTTTCTTGAAATGGCTTGTCATCTTTGATCCTTCTCTTGTCTTTTCATCATAAATGAGCTTGATTTCCCTTTGTTTGCTTGAAATTGTATCCTTGTTACCTATTAAAGCACATACACAAAACATACCACATAATATTGCTTTATAACACAAAAGTTAGGTATTTTTCTATGTGTTTTAGGGTGATTTGTTGACTTATTTATATGAGACTTTGCTCATATCAAGAGGGTTCGTCAATATGCTACAATACTCGATAAAGGTTCCGTTGCAAGATTCTCTTTCACAACTGCCTTTATTCGGCAAAACCTTGGAGGCATACTTTTGGTGGCAGTTGCCTAGTGCACTAAACACTTGATGACCAATTTGGCGAACAAGTCCTTGGAAAAAGTTTAAGAGCAATCATCATCTTCAGAAACAGAAAGTGATGACGCGTCTTTGCTGAGTAGGATATGCTCAAAGGGCAATCAGCAACTAGCTCAAGTAAAGGAACTCGGTGGTATATTTTTTGGTTCCTTTAAATATTGAGCACAAACATACCTGCCACATATAATGTAATAGGGTAAGTCGTGTCCACTGGTGAAACTAGTGAACATATTTTAATTTGCAAACATATGTGTAGAGACATATCGTTTATTAATGAAAAGGTGAAGAGAAGGGAAAGTTACTGTTCATGTAACTAGAGAACAGGGGCTGTTATTAATATACGACTAGCTTGACTGCGTTATATTTCAAGGACTAGGGGCCAGAGATCAACGGAACTAGGCAAAGACATAATACATGTGGATACCAGAAGCCGCCAACAAGTAACACTTGAGGTTGTGATTCATGTTCTTTCTATGACATGTTAATTTTTCGAAATAATATTGCTCATAACTGAGGATATCTTTGATAATTTTCTGTTATATGCATAAATAAAACTTGTAAAATATTGATCCTCGTGTATATTAACTTCTAATAGAGAATGTCGGTGATGAAAATGAAAGCGGTGATGGAACAAGCCATAAGTGAGAATAGGGGTGTTGAAAACGAAAGTGGTGATAGAACAAGCCATAAGCGACTTGTGTAGCAACAATTTCCACTTTTCCAAAACCCTAGTTATGGCTGATCTCGGATGTTCATCGGGACCAAACACACTTCTAGTGGGATCCATGGTGATCAATGCCTAGACTAGCCTCGAGATGGGCCTTTTAGCTTCTGAAGTTCAAATCAACTTGAGCAATCTTCCAACCAATGATTTCAACACTGTTTTCAGTGCATTACAGGAACTCCTAGAAAATACGACCGCTGAGAAAATCATAGATGACCATCATCCACCGACGTGCTACTTTACTGGGGTCCTTGGATCATTGTTCAGCAGGCTTTTTCCTACTAATACTCTACATTTTGTACAATCTTCGCCCCAATGAAAATGCAGAATAAATGGGATTAGGCAGTCTTCAATGGTTAACACAGGTTTGTATTTAATACAAGAGATTTTTTATGTAAAAAGTTATCGTCTGATCTTTTCGAATTGACTACCAGTTTAAGTGCGACTCAGTCGTCTTTTGGTGAAAAGAAATATATTGGTCGTTGTAGTAAAGTAAATTGCAAAACGATAAAGTAAATGACGGTAGTTAAAGCTAAAACTAATTAAAACGTAAATGGTGCAATATTAAAACTTTTAAAAGTAAATGACGAGAAATTAAATGACGAGAAAGTAAAACTTGACGAAAAGTAAATTTGATAATTTAATAAAAATGAAAATTTGAAAGCTTAAAACAATGCAAACTTAAAAATAAAACTAAGACAAAACATTAAAACAAAACCCAATTCGTCAGAATGGGATCGGAATCCCAATTAGAATGTTCCCAAAGGAACCCTGTCGGAATAGCACTCACCTATCGGAATATCCAAACAAGCACCCTCGTCGGAATCCTGATCGGAATGTACCAAGAGGAATCCTGTCGGAATAACTCACATGTCGGAATAATGGAAAGAAGACCTTCCGTCGGAATCCGGATCGGAATCCACTATCGGAATGACAAACATTGGGACGATCGGAATGAGGATCGGAATCCTGGTCGGAATGCTGTCACCACAAAGCCTAATCGGAATACCAAACAAACACCCGCGTCGGAATGCAAATCGGAATCCAAATAGGAATTACAAACCCTTTTCCGATCCACTGATCGGAATGCCCGTCGGAATGCAAAGCCCTTTTTCGACGGGTTTGATCGGAATAACCGTAAAAGAAAAACGTAATAAGCAAGATCAAATAAGCTATTAACCAAATAAGCACACGACTAAAAACTTAATCAAAACACGTATAAGAAAAAGCTAATAAACTAAAGTTTAAAACTTTTAAAAACACTAAATGATAAAAGATATTCGAAAACAACTTTTATATAAAACTAACTTTTATAAACACTTAAGTAAATTTAAGAAAAACACAAATAAGCTATAAAATCAATAATCCAAAACAATCAAAAACATAAAAACATAACACTTAATCAAATAAGCATAACAATAAGCACATAAACATAAAGATTAAGCAAAAGAAGAAAGGTAGAATGAGAGATTAAAAATAAGAACTTGATTAAAAATAAGATTCAATAACAAAATTGACTTACTTGAAATTAAAGGCAAGAAATTAAAGGTGCAATTAAGTAAATGACAATAAGAAAGTGCAAGTAATTAAAGGTGCAAGTAATGAAAATGGTGGAAGACTAGTTTGTCAAGTTAGCCAACACCTCCTAATGTGTCATTAGGAGGGTATTTATAGTGATTATTAGGGAGATTAACATGTGTTGATTCATTCTTCTTCTTTACGTCTTTTCGTCTTCTAAATTCTTCGACTTTGTCTCGGGATTAATTACACTCGTCTTATAATTTCTTCATTTATTAGACTTGAGTTCTTCGACTTCATTAAACTTCCGTCTTTAGACTTTTTCTTCGATAAATCTTCAGAATAGGCCTTGGACTTCCGTTCTTTGTGCACTCTTGATCTTTCGACTTCGTCTTTTGTCTTTTTCTTCGATAAAAGCCCGTGAAAGCCCGTGTTTTCTTCCCTTTTCACATTTTGAACCTAAATCACAACAAAAACACAAACCACGCATAATTCCGACATTTACGACATAAAATACACGTTTTGGCTTGGTTATTATTATAATTAAGTGGTAAAAGGATAAGTGTTTTCACACTTATTAAATCCCCTACACTTGACCATTGCAATGTCCTCATGTAATGCATTAATTACAAAGCAAGTTTTACATTTTCCATCACAATCAATCCACATTAGCCTTTATTAAAGAGACAAAATATTTAAAGGAAGAAAACAAGTAAAAAGATCAAAAAAAACTTACTTAGGGGTTTTGAAATGTCATGAATGATTATCATCCTCAAGTTTCACGTTCCCCATACCAAGCTTAAAAACGAGATCATTGTTATTATAAGTTAGCAAACTAACACAAACTCATGTGGGCCAATTATTTACTTAGACTCCCTTATTCCTAGGTGTATCTCTTATATTTTATTGTTGTCTTGAATGATCACGAGGATGCATTGTTGACTTATTTCGATAGTTTATTAGGCCGAAAATAAAGTAGGACGATTTAATCAATAGTTAGCTAAAGGACAATATCTTTTAAAACTGCTTCTCGGGACCTCATAAAGTTCATATCTTGGCATAACTCATTTCACGATTTGAGACCTTTCTCGGACCGATATTTGGCAGCGACTTCATACTTCAAATCTTGAGAGACGTTCATGAAATAATGGTCTTCTCTTCATAATAGGAATTTCTTCACTTGAAGTTTTGAGAGATTCTTCATATTTGGACCACGACTTCTTCATTTTTCTCCAATCTTTATTTGGGATTTTGATATACAACGATCCGCCTCCTTTTACGACTTGGATCTATTTATCCTCATACCTTGTTAGGGTCTTTTTGGATAGACTTCTCCATGATCTTTAGGGGAGTATTTGCTTTTCGTCATGTGTCTCGATCCTTCATACTGATTTTTGATAAATGATTCTTCACATCACTTGGGATCTTTAGCAACAAAATCTAGCCCTCATGCCTTGTTAGGACCTTTTCGGACTCGCCAATCTTCGCATCCCGCTTCAATAAGTTATGCCTTGGCTATGAACTCTAATTAATACCGAGCAACTTTTAAACGATCTTGGGCTAGAAGCTAAGTAACTTTTTAAATCGTACAACCTTATTTATTGCATTAAATTTATTAACAAGCGATGGGAGAAAAAGCTCATAATTAACTCACATAAATTCACGAAAGAATACCAAACTTATAATTGACTCTATCATCTCTCGTTCTCCACAATTTAAAATCTCAAGGAATGAGACTCGTGGATACTTAGCCTATTAAATCAAAGTTTTGGGTTTTCAAGTCATCTATAGGATCTTACAACTTCTTAGACTTTTTCAAGTTTAGAATTCGCATTTTAAATTTCCGTTGATTAACGAATTTCTAGGATCAATTATAGGAACTTGCGAAAAGTTCTTGTTCTTAACCCGTAAGAGTTCAGACTTTCGCGTTTTAAAGTTCCCTATATAAAAGCCTAGCAAAACTTGACTTAAACACGTTAAGGATACTAGCTAGAGTAAACTTGGATTAGTAAACTCGGGTTGAGTCAAAAGATTCACAACGCTTAAAAATTAAAACCACTTTATTAAAATTTATTCTAGCAAAGAAAGAAAATAACTATAACAAAGGAAAAATTACAGGGCCAAATAGATAAAAAAAATTGAAAAATGTCGAAAAATCAATTTTCCGGTTAAAATGAGGACAAATTCATGGAAAAGACTACTTAACTTTGATAGAAGTCCCCCTACACTTAATATAAACATTGTCCTCAATGTTTAAGCATGTGGAAGTAAACTCCCCTACACTTAGGACATTGTGCACTTTGTTTAAATCTTGCTAAGGAAAAGACAACTAAAGTGGTTCCTATTTTAATCATAAATGATAAAATATGAATCAAAAGAGTTTAGGATAGAACCGGGAAGACGGGTACATGGAATCACGGGTTGTCAAAAGTCATCAAGAATGGATCTTTAAAAGCTCGAATCCCTGCACATGATAAGAAAGAAAACAACAAACACATACTAGGGTCTCCCCCTACACTTATTATAAAAACAGAATAAAAAGGATAGATATTGCGGGTTGCCTCCCGAGAAGCGCTTGTTTTTGTTAACCGAGTCGTGAGCCTGACTCGACCTTGATTAGCATAGGAAGAAGCTTGAAACACATCCACCGGGATCAAATACATGGTTTTCGTCCATCAAATAGCACAAGCTTAAGGCGAACAAGGCAAGCCAAATAAGAGTAAGCAAGGTTCCCTTAAGCAAAGATGGAGCACGGTGGTAACAAGTGTGATGAGGTGCAAGCATATCTCCAAAAGTTCCAAAAATCTTTCCTTTTATTTCATCAGATGGATACTGAGATGGCTTAGAAATTGCAATACCCGGATCGCACACCTTTTCCTTTAGGGGAAAATAATACTCAGGCTCAGAAGACCTTAAAGAAGATCCGCTCATAAATCTCATAATTTCATCCTCAGAAGGTGGATGAAGAGGTGTCAAGACATAGGTACTGCGGATATCAGTGTCGGTCGGCTTCTTCTCCTTTGAAGCGATTTTCTTCATATCCAAAGGAGGATAAAGAGCATCATCAAAGTCCAAAGGAGGAGAATCACTCTCATTTGGGAAGTAAGTGTTGAGAAAAGTAGCAAAGTCTTCCTCAAATGAGTAGTCATCCAAAGTAGGATCAAGCATTGTTGGTGGAGGATCTTTATCAAAAGTAGGTGCAAGGTCATCATGTGAAGAATCACTCGAAAGAGTATCAACATCGTCAAAATCAAAATCATCATATGTTGGCATTTCGTTATACTCAGAAGAAAAATCATCAGAATCATCCATGTCAGAACTAGAATCATCATCATAGTCATCATAAATTGGAGGAGATTCATGAATTGGTGGGGATCTAAGTTAGAGATAGAATCATCCACATCATCTTTGAACAGTGGATTATCATAGCAAGAATCGAAAAGAGGATTGTTGTAGACAACAAAATCATCAAGCACATTAATCATATTCGTTGATTCTCTTCCATTGGGTTTGTTTGTGATCTTCCCCATTTTAAAAACTTGTGCATCATTTCCGACTCTTAAGATTAACTCACCTTCGGAAACATCTACTAAGGCTTTTCCGGTTCTCAAGAATGGCCGACCAAGTATTAACAGAATACGAGGGTCCATTTCATAATCAACAACAACAAAGTCGACCGGAGAAGTGAACTTTAATAAACACATCATCGGCAATACCAATGGGGTAAGCGAGAGTACGATTTGCTAACTCAAGAGTCATCTTTGTTGGAGTAAGATCGGGTAATGATAACTTTTTCCAAACGCTTAAAGGCATCAAATTAATACTCGCCCCGAGATCAGCTAAGGCAGTAAATTCTTCGGTTTTGTTGAAAATGCAAGGCAACACAAAACGACCGGGATCTCCAAGTTTCTCCGGAAGTTATTTAAGGATGACTGCATAACAGTTTTCATTTAAGCGTGTGTTGACAAACTCAGCCATCTTTTCCTTCTTGTTAAGCAATTCCTTGAATGCTTTCACAAATTTCGGCATTTGGACAAGTGCTTCAACGAGGCTAATGTTGAAATTTATTTGAGAGATCATCTTCATAAAAGAAGTGATTTGAGCATCCTCTTTAGTAAGCAATTTGCTCTTGTCTAACCTAGAAGGATAAGGGATGTTGAGTTTATAGGTGGAAGGTGGGGTTGGTGAAGGGTTTTTCTTAGGTACTTCTTTAGTACAAGGTGGAGACGGTAATGGAGAACTAATACTAGGAGTGGGAGTAGGAGGGATAAATGGTGGTGGAGGAGGTGTAGATGGAGTAACTGGGGGAGGGATAGATGATCCTACTAAGGTTGCTCCACTGCGTGTAGTAATAGCACTCACATTCGCTCTTGGGTTAGTGACAGTAGTTGAAGGAAGAGAGTCTGAAGTAGAGGGTTGAGTACTTGGAAAGAAACTAGTCATCATATTCTTCAAATCATTCGTTTGATTGCTGAAGGAGGTTTGCATATCATGTCGAAGCTCGGTTCTAATATCATTCCCTTGTTTAGTGATATCTCCTTTCAAGTTAATGATTTGGCTTTGTAGATTCTTGATTTGCTCTCCTTGGGTCCTCATGAAAGTTTCAACATCTTGATTAATGGGTGGGGCTTGTTGGGCGGGTGGGTGATAAGGATTAGAAGCTCGAGGTAGGTTTGGGTTGCTTCTATTGTAGTTGTTGGGGTTGTGGTTTTGAGGAGAAAAATCGGGTGAAATAAAGTTGTTAGAACGGTAACTTAGCAAGTTACGATCACCTTGAGGTCGGGCTTGGTAGTTTTCCGTTGAATAGTTACCATAACACGTTTTCCGGATTGTCATGAGTAGAGGGAAAATCAGTGTATGAATGAGGACCGCCGCAGATCTCACAAGAAGTTGCTACAGCTTTAACTTGTTGTTGTTGATTTTTAGCCAAGAGTTGCATATTTTTGCTCATTTCGACCATTGCGCGGGTCAATTCGGTGATATCAGGGTTTGAAGAAGTAGAAGAAACAGTGACTCTCGGGTTTGATCTTGAGGATGCGGATGAATCCTAATTTTTGTGATGAGTAGTCATGTTCTCTATAAGCTCTTTACACTCCTCAGGTCTTCTTTTCATAAATGTACCATCGGCGGCTGCATTAATCGTATCACGATCACGAAAAGTTAAACCATTGTAGAAAGTATCAATCAAAGTAACGGGGAGCATGTTGTGGTTTGGACATCGATCGATCAAAATATTATATCGTTCCCAAGCATCAAAAAGTGATTCATCAGGTTCTTGTGTAAATCCACTAATTTGATTCCGAAGACTCGTGACCATGGATGGTGGAAAGTAGCGCGACAAAAATCGTTGAGTCATCTCATCCCAAGTATGAATTGAATTCTTCGGAAGACGATCAAACCATTTTTCAGCATGGTGGGATAAGGTGTGTGGAAATAGGTGAAGGCGAAGAAAATCCATAGTAACCCCGGGAAACTTCATGCTTTGAGTAACGGTAATGAACTTGTCGAGGTGTTTGTTGGCATCATCATCCGGCAATCCGCGAAATGGACAAGTGTTTTGAACTTGTTGGATCATGTGATGCTTCAATGAAAACTCTGGAGCCGTGATTTGCATCGGCGCAATCGGTCCTCCGCGTCCATTCATCGTTGGTTGACAAAGCTCCTCCATCGTTCTAAGATCAGGTGGGGGAACATTGTTGTTATTATTATTGTTGAGGTGCGGTGGGTTATTGTTGTTGTTCACACCATCCATATCTAAATCTTCACGAGTCTCGGGCTCTAGATAAGATGAAGATCTAGTACGCATACACCTGCAAAAGCAAAAGAAAAAGATACCAAAGAAATAGTGAATATATATGCACTTGTAAAAATAAAAATAAAAATCTTTTTGGATTTTTGAAATTTTTTAATTTTTATGGATTTTTAACAATTTTTAATTTTTATGGATTTTTGAAAATTTTTAAGCAAGAAAAATAACGTTCACGAGTGAACGGATCCCAAAATTCAACGCGTCTCTCACAGAAAACCGTTAATCTTTACGAAAAGAGCCGGCAGCGGCGCCATTTAATACAAGAGATTTTGTATGTAAAAAGTTATCGTCCGATCTTTTCGAATTGACTACCAGTTTAAGTGCGACTCAGTCGTCTTTTGGTGAAAAGAAATATATTGGTCGTTGTAGTAAAGTAAATTGCAAAACGATAAAATAAATGACGGTAATTAAAGCTAAAACTAATTAAAAGGTAAATGGTGCAATATTAAAACTTTTAAAAGTAAATGACGAGAAATTAAATGAAGAGAAAATAAAACTTGACGAAAAGTAAATTTGACAATTTAATAAAAATGAAAATTTGAAAGCTTAAAACAATGCAAACTTAAAAATAAAACTAAGGCAAAACATTAAAACAAAACCCAATCCGTCGGAATGGGATTGGAATCCAATCGGAATGTTCCCAAAGGAACCCTGTCAGAATAGCACTCACCTATCGGAATATCCAAACAAGCACCCTCGTTGGAACCTGATCGGAATGTACCAAGAGGAATCCTGTTAGAATAATGGAAAGAAGACCTTCCGTCGGAATCCGGATCGGAATCCACTATCAGAATGACAAACCTTGGGACGATCGGAATGAGGATCGGAATCCTGGTCGGAATGCTGTCACCACAAAGCCTAAACGGAATACCAAACAAACACCTGCGTCGGAATGCAAATCGGAATCCAAATAGGAATTACAAACCCTTTTCCGATCCACTGATCGGAATGCCCGTCGGAATGCAAAGCCCTTTTCTAACGGGTTTGATCGGAATAACAGTAAAAGAAAAACGTAATAAGCAAGATCAAATAAGCTATTAACCAAATAAGCACACGACTAAAAACTTAATCAAAACACGTATAAGAAAAAGCTAATAAGCTAAAGTTTAAAACTTTTAAAAACAATAAATGATAAAAGATATTCGAAAACTACTTTTATATAAAACTAACTTTTATTAACACTTAAGTAAATTTAAGAAAAACACAAATAATCTATAAAATCAATAATCCAAAACAATCAAAAACATAAAAACATAACACTTAATCAAATAAGCATAACAATAAGCACATAAACATAAAGATTAAGCAAAACAAGAAAGGTAGAATGAGAGATTAAAAATAAGAACTTGATTAAAAATAAGATTCAATAACAAAATTAAAAGACTTACTTGAAATTAAAGGCAAGAAATTAAAGGTGCAATTAAGTAAATGACATTAAGAAAGTGCAAGTAATTAAATGTGCAAGTAATAAAAATGGTGGAAGACTAGTTTATCAAGTTAACCAACACCTCCTAATGTGTCATTAGGAGGGTATTTATAGTGATTATTAGGGAGATTAGCATGTGTTGATTCATTCTTCTTCTTCACGTCTTTTCGTCTTCTAAATTCTTCGACTTTTTCGACTTTGTCTCGGGATTAATTAAACTCGTCTTATAATTTCTTCTTTTATTAGACTTGAGTTCTTCGACTTCATTAAACTTCCGTCTTTAGACTTTTTCTTTGATAAATCTTCAGAATAGGCCTCGGACTTCCGTTCTTTGTACACTCTTGATCTTTTGACTTAGTCTTTTGTCTTTTTCTTCGATAAAAGCCCGTGTTTTCTTCCCTTTTCACATTTTGAACCTAAATCACAACAAAAACACAAACCACGCATAATTCCGATATTTACGACATAAAATACACGTTTTGGCTTGGTTATTATTATAATTAAGTGGTAAAAGGATAAGTGTTTTCATACTTATTAGTATTGTTGTCTCTTTATATAGACTATACAAAGCATACACACTTACGTTAATTTTGTCAATTTATGCAGCTTCCTGGACTAGAAGAGATCAACAAAGGGCATATATATGTATCAAGTACGACCCCGGAGAGTGTGAGCAAGACGTACTATCAACAATTTCAGAAGGACTTTCTGGGATTTTTGATGTCTCGTGCACAGGAAATGATGGGTGGAGGATGAATGGTTTTGACATTAGTAGGGAGGACAACTGATGATGCTAGTGGCGAAGAAAGCTATTATCTTTGGAGGCCATTAGCAATGGCTCTTAAAGAGATGGTATTTGAGGTAAATAATTCTTCCTCATTTATCTAGCTACTTTTAGGAAGGTTTCGTTTATGTTCAAGTTGTAACTAAGGATCTGTTATTCCTTTGATGATGTTGTTTTGCTTTTGAATGATTTAAAGAACCAATGTCGTCTCTTAACACATTAAATGGCTTATTCTCCCAAGCATTTACATGTTTATGCAGGTGCTAAATGAGGAAGAATACATTAGATAAACAATATATGAAGTTATTTCGGATGAACAGAGTAAGTTTTATCGTTGCTGATAAAAAGCCATATACGTTTTGATTTTCATATGTAAATTATCTTTCTTCGTTCTTATTCTTTAAGGTTAATCCATGGTGTTGAAGGTTTAACATTCTTGTGTTCTGTAACATTTAACATTTTGAATCATAATTAACACTTCAAAGTATAATGTATCACAATAGCGATATATCGAACATCAATATCTCTTTTTTTTTGCGCTTTTAGAAAATAAAATTCGCTGGTAAGATCAAAGTCAAAAGATTGCAAGAATTTGTATGCGCAAAGATGCTTTTATAAAACTTAAATAGTCATTTATTAAACATCAATATCGTCTATTTTTGCAATACTAAAAGAATCGTTTATTAAACAATAACATATCATATTTTTATACTTTTGATAAAAATCGGTATTAAGATCAAAGCTTTCAATCTTTGATCATAATTTGCACACATGAAGCTTAAATAATCGTTTATTAAATATCAATATCTCGTTTTTGCACTTCTAGTATACATAATACCCTAATAAGATAAAAGCTTTAATCCTTGCTAATAATTAATGATATTGTTACAAACCTAAATAAACGTCTATTAAACCTCACAATCCTATACTTTTACACTTCTAGTATAAAAAATACATTAGTAAGATCAAACCTATGATACTTGCTTATAACTGCACATGTGAAGGTATTCTTACAAAACTTAGTAATCGACTAATAAACATTAATATATCCTATTTTTGCACTTCTGGTAAAAAAACATACGGTAGTAAAATCAAAGCATAAATCCTTGCTCATAATTTACACGCGTGAATATTTTTACAAAACTTAGGGCATCCACTATGGTTGTTTATATATAGGTTTATAAAGTTATGAAGAGGTCTAAAATTTTGTAAACCATATTGGAGATGCATTTCACGCTTATGTGGCATGAAGAGGTTTAAGATATTGAATCTCTTCATAATTTAATGCATATGAATTATGTGAGAGGTTTATAATTTAAGAAGAGGTTTATATATAGTGGACGTAGGTTTATAACATAAAAAGTTTTGTAAATTATTGATATAAACCTCTAGAAAAATTCATCAAAGTAGATGCTCTTAAATAACTATATTTTAAACATCAATATCTCATATTTTGGCATTTCTAGTATAAAAATATGCTAGTAAGATCAAATCTTCATTACTTACTTCCAAGTTGTACGGATGAAGATATTCAAAAAAAACTAAAATAATAGTTTATTAAACAATAATATATCCTATTTTGCACTTCAAGTATAAGAAATACGCTAGTAAGATCAAGCTTCCATCCTTACTCATAATCTCACGCGTGAAGATTGAGTTACAATTTGCATAATCATATAATAAACCTCAATATCTCATATTTTTACAGGTCTTTGTATAAAAATTATGCAAGTACGATTAAAGCTTCAATGTTTGCTTCAATCTTCGATCATAATTTGCACTTGTGAAGATATTATAGAAAGCTTAAATAATCGTATAATAGATAGTAATATCTCATGTTTTACACTTCCATTATATAAAAATAGGAGATATTGATGCTTAATCAAGGATTATTTAAGTTTTGTATGAATATCCTCACGCAAACAAATTTTGAGCAAAAATTGAAGTAATCTTACTAGCGTATTTTATACTAGAAGTGCAAAAATATAAAATTTGATGTTTAATAGACGTTTATAAAAGTTTCTAAGAATTATTTTACTTATGCAAATTATAAGCATGGATTGAAGAATTACTCTTACTATTATATTTTATATAATGGTGGTGTAAAAATAATAGATATTATTTTTTAAACTATTATTTGAGTTTTGTATGAATATTCATACGTGCAAACTATGAACAAAAGATGAACCTTTTATCCTGCTAGCATATGTTTTTATACTACAAGTGCAAAAATATGTGACATTGAAGTTTATAATAGACAATATTTAAATTTTATAAAAATTTATCTTCACATGTGCAAATTATGAGCAACGATTAAAGATGTTATCTTACTAGTATAATTTTTATACTAAAAGTGAAAAATTATAAGATATTGATATCAAATAAACGTTTATTTAAGTTTTGTAGAAAATATCTTCATGCGTGCAAATTATGAGCACATTTTGAAAAATTGCTCTTACTATTGTATTTTTTACACTCTAAGTAAAAAAATAAAGGATATTGATGTTTAGCAGACGATTATTTAAGTTTTGTAAGAAAATCTTCACGTGTGCCAACTATGAGAAAGGCTTAAAGTTTTACTTTTACTTGCGTATTTTTGTCTACTAAAAGTACAAAATTAGGAGATATTAATGTTTATTAGACATTATTAGTGTATCGATGCTTATTAGACGTTTATTTAAGTTTTCTAAGAATTATTTTCACGCGTGCAAATTATGAGCAAATATTGAATCTTTGATCTTACTATTGTATTTTATATACTAGCGATGTAAAGGTAAGAGATATTAACTTTTAATAAACTATCATTTAAGTCTTGTATGAATATATTCACGTGTGTAAATTATGAACAAAAATTTTAAATTTTATTTCCTTGCATATTTTTATACTAAAAGTGCAAAAATATGTGATATTGAAGTTTAATAGACGATATTTAAATTTTGTAAAAATGTATATTCACGCATTCAAATAATAAGCAACGGTTTAAAATTTTATCGTACTAGTGTAATTTTTATACTAGAAGTGCAAAAGTATAAGATATTGATATTTAATAAACAATTATTTTAACTTTTGTAAACATATCTTCGCGTATGAAAATTATAAACACGGATTAAAGAATTGCTCTTACTAGCTTATTTCTCATACTAGAAGTGAAAAACTTGGACATATGTTTACTAGGCGATTATTTAAGTTTTGTAAAAATATTTTCGCGTGTGCCAATTTTGAAAAAGGCTTAAAATTTTGATTGTACTAGTGTATCTTTGTCTTTGATCTTACGAATATTGAAGCTCTGATCTTGAAATCGACTATTTTATACAGATGTTTAGCAAATATAACACAAAAGCATAGAGTAGTTCATTTGTATCTAGTCTAAAAGAAACAACACAACTTCCACCACTATACAGGGAAGGATCAATAATCGACCATAAGTATGAATTCATAAAACGTTTCAGAACTATTTGGTAAAATGCAGAAAAATATAAGTAGAAAACATGGTCTTCGCACCATTTGTTTTTTCACCCTTGTGCACCGCCATTTGCCTTCAAGATGGGCTGTGCTTGTAACTTATCAGATGTATTAGTTAAAATATGACCAAAGAGCTACACATTACCATTTCCATTTGGCTTTTTGACATCTGAAGATGAACTATGTTTCCGTTCGTTGCACATCTATAAAGAAGCATTTGTAAAGAAGCATTTGTCGGCATTAGGAGGCTCCCATCCAGCTTAAAGTTACAGTGTGCTTTATTGTAACTTGAACTCCCTTTTATCCCTCTGTTCTTTGAGTGTGTAAAAGTAGTTCATAGTAAAAAACTGCTTATGCACCTTCAGGGATCTCCATTCAGAATTTATCCACTAAAATGATGTAGAATCTTCGATGCCAACTAAGGTCCCACTAAAAATCATGTGTGGTTCTTTTGTCTCGAATCCGATACCCCGATAGTGTTATCGGGCCGGTTTATGAGTTATTACTAGTGTATTTTTAATATTAAAATTGAAAAATAGACGATTTTTAAGTTTTGTAAAATACCTTCACGCGTGCAAATTATATGAAAGGATTTAAGTTCTTATATTACTAACGTATTTTTAATATTAGAGTTTAGAAATATGAGATATTGATGTGTAATAGACGAGTATTTATGTTTTGCATGGATATCTACACGCGTGCAGACTATGAGCAAAAATTGAAGCTTTTATGTTACTATCATATTTTTCTACCAGTAGTGCAAAAATATGAGATGTTAATGTTTAATAGACGAGTATTTAAGTTTTGTATGGATATCTTCACGTGTGCTGATTATGAGTAAAAATCAAAGCTTTTATGTTCCTAGCATATTGTTTTACTAAAGGTGCCAAAATATAAGATATTAGTGTTTAGTAACCGATTATTTAAAGTTTTGTAAGGATGTATTTTCACATGAAAAAGGATTAATGTTTAGGGGTGTCAGCGTCGGATTGACGCGACTAGAAATCAAAAAGGCTTATTTGGTCGAGTAAGATTGAGTTAAAAATCTTGTAGGCTTGTTTTGACCCAAATCTGATACCCCGATAGTGTTCTTGGTAAACTTCACGCGTGTAAATTATGTGCAAGGATTTGAACTTTTATCTTACTAACGTATTATTTGTATTAAAATTGTAAAAATATAAGATATTGATGTTTGATAGACGAGTATTTAAGTTCTATATAAATATCTTCACGCGTGCAAAGTATGAGCAAAATTTGAAGCTTTTATTATACTAGCATATTTTTTCTACTAATAGTGAAAAAATATGAAATATTGACGTTTAATAGATGAGTATTTAAGTTTTGTACGAATATCTTCACGTGTACATACTATGAGAAAAAATTGAAGCTTTTCTGTTAGTAGCATATTTTTCTACTAAAAGTGCAAAACTATGAATTATGAGTGTTTAATAAATTATTATTTAAATTTTGTAAGAATTTATCTTTATATGTGCAAATTATGAGTAATGATTAAAAATTTTTATACGAGAAGTGCAAAATTCTAAGATATTGATATTAAATATATGATTATTCACGTTTTGGAAAAATATCTTCATGTGTGCAAATTATGAGTAAGGATTGAAGCATTGCTCTTACTATTGTATTTTGTTTTAATATTAATAGTGAAAATATATGAAATATGTTTACACGACGATAATGTATGTTTTCTAAGAATATCTTCTCTAGTGCAATTAATGAGCAAATATGGAATCTTTGATCTACTTGCGTATTTTTATACTACAAGTGCAAGAATATGATATATTAATGTTTCATAAATGATTATTATGTTTAGTAAGAATATTTCACGTGTGCAAATTATGAGTAGCGATATAAGTTTGATCTCACTAGTGTTTTTTTCACTTGAAATAAAAAAATATGAGATATTGATATTTAATTCACGATTCTTTTATTATGTAAGAATATCTTTGCGAGTGAAAAATATGAGCAAGAATTTAAGCATTGCCTTACTAGCGTATTTTTATACTAGAAGTGCAAAAATATGAGATATTGATGTTTAATAGATGATTACTTAAGGTGGGCTCAAACCCCGTGGATTAGTCGGCCAATGAGTCGGAAATCACGGTTAGAAAAAAATAAAAAAATAAAAAAAAAGATGATTACTTAAGTTTTATAGGAATATCTTCACTCGTGCAAGTTATGAGAATATATTGAAGCTTTAAACTTACTGGTTATATTATATTTTAGAAGGGAATGAATATAAGATATTTATGTTTAATAAACGATTATTTAAGTTTTATAAGAATATTTTCACGCGGACAAATTATGTGCAAAGATTCAAGATTTAATCTTACTAGCGTATTTATATATTATAAGTGCAAAACAAAAATATTGATCTTTAGTAGAGAATTTATTTGTGCCATTTAAGAATGTGTCTTCCAGGTTGCATAGGCTCGTGCATATCTTTACGTTCAATAATCCCAGGGGCTTTCACTTCGACACGTCTTCACATGTGAAAATTATAAGCAATGATTGAAGGTTTTATCTTACTAGTGCATTTTTAAGTTTTGTGAAAAAAAATCTCAAGGTATGCAAATTTTGTGTAAGGATTGATGATTTGATCTTACTTGTGTACGTTTATAAAGTAAAAAAATAGGAGATATTGATGCTTAATAAATATTATTTAGGTTTTGGGAGAGTGTATCATCGTTATATGTGCAAATTATAAGCAAAGATTGAAGATTTTATCTTCATATTGCATTTTTATACTAGACATGCAAAGTTATAAGATACTGATATTTAACAGACAATTATATAAGTTTCGTAAAATTATATACGTGCGTGCAAATTATGGGTAGTGATATAATCTTTGATATTACCAGTTCGTTTCTATGCTAGAAATGCAAAAAATGAGATATTATTTTATACAAGATTCTTTTAATTTTGTATGAATATCTTAACGCGTGAAAATTATGAGTAAGGATTTAAGCATTGCTTTTACTAGAATAATTTTATTCTAAAGGTACAAAAATATGAAATATTGATGTTTAGTGGGCACACTGCTATAGTCTCTCAATATACCCTAAGTTTTACTCCTCATTTCTTACGAATATTTCCTGCATTGATTCTTTATATGTTTGCGACGATGTCGCCTAATGACCAACAAATTGAATAACATTTGCTCGTCACAAGATATAGTCATAGAGTATCCGTCGCCACACTGCGCGTTTACCCTGCTAGTCATCATTTAGAAATTGGATTCCTAAATCAATTGGTGATTCGGCTGAAATTGTGGAGAACAAGAAACTAATAAGAACCACATTTCTAAATGCTTCAATCTATGTGTACTTTAATAAAATAAGAGCATGCCAAAGATATATTCGGCACTTTCAAGTTGTGCTCATAATTTACATTATTCATCAATCAACCCAAAAAAACCAACATTCTGGATACTCCGATGTATTCACTATAAACAGTGAGGTAGAGTAAGTATGTGAAGCTGACGTTAAACGGCGATGATATCTTCTATGTTCCAAACGTTCAGAACATGTAAAGGATCCATGAACCCTGAAATGTGACAAGCATGCAACAACCTTGTTAATGCAAGTGATGCCTAAAAACATTATTAGTGTTAACTAATCTTTCTTACTTTTGATCACAACAAACTATGCAACACATTTAGTGTAAAACACAAAACGAATTATTTAACTAACACTATCATCAAGGTAATAGTCATATCACTAACTTTTTTTAATCATACTTAGTGATCATCAAAGTGATTATCCTTAAAACTCACTTTTGTTAATATGACAAATATTTTTTAATAAACTTTCTTTTTAAGAAAATGTTTTACTAAAATGGAAAATGTAAATTTGAAAATGGCATATTCCATATGCCATAAGAATATCCTTTAAAGGTTTAAAAAACCTCAGATATTCCTACCTCACTAAAAGACAAAATGGGAGCATAGTCTACTAGGCGGTTCTTTAAATAGCTAGGCGGTTCTCTAGCGATAAGGAACCGCCGGGCTAGATAAGGAACCGCGCCCAGCTAGCCGTTGCACTTTGTCTCCTATAAACAGTGGATTAAATCTCATTTTCCAACAACCCTTTTTGGACGTTTTTCTCAGCCCCCTTTCTCTTTTCTATAGCGTAATCATTAGTAAATGATCACTTAATGTGTTAAGTATGTTTACATATGATTATCCTCTTGATCCCCTCCTTTACCTTGTCCAAAGAGAACATCACTCACTCACTAGTGTTGTGATAAAGATGAATCTATGAATTAGTCATGTTCATTATGTTAGCCTTTTTGTTTTATGTTAATCCATTGTATTTATGAATACTTGGACTAGTTGTGTTTATCCAAGCTATTTGTGAATACTTGGATTTGTTGTGTACATCCATTCCATATGTGTTTGCTTGGATTTATGTTGTGTAGATCCAAGCTACATTTTTGTACTTGGATATGTCTAGTTGAGTTGTAATAGATTGTGTAGTAGTTCTCACTAAACTATAAAGTGATGTGGTTGTGTCTTGTGAGTTCTCACTAAACTTGAAAGTGATTAGTAGTTGTGTTGTGTGAAGTTCTCACTTAGCTTCAAAGTGAAGAGTCGTGAAGATTGGTTCTAGCTTTGGATTAGAAGTCGACATCTAGCCTTGTGTCGTAAAATGCTGAAGTAGGCAACGTCGTGAAGATTGGTTCTACCTTGAGATTAGAACTCGACATCTAGCCTTGTGTCTTAAATTGTGAAGTAGGCAACGTTGTGTAGATTGGTCCTAGCTAAAGATTAGGTCTCGACATTTAGCTTAGTGTCGGAAAATAATGTAAGCGACGATGTAAGGTTTTCTCCGCAAGAAGGGATCTTGTGGATATAGTGGAAATCTCGAGTAGGTGTACTCGAGGAGTGAAGTAGAAACGAGGATAGAGCCTCGTTGTCGAACCACTATAAATCTTGGTGTCTTCTCATTAGGTTGTCTCTTTCCTTACTCTTTACTTATTTCATTATCATTACACTTACCTATTACCATTGCTAATGCATTTGAATTGAACCTAATCATTATGCAACTTAGCTTCAAGTAAAAGATAGTTTTGATACAAACCTAATTGAAAGTAATTTTAATTAGGTGACTAATCGAAGAGAAACTATTCAACCCCCTCTTCTAGTTTCTACAAACCTGATTCGTAAGATATTTCATGCTGGAAGTTATAGGGCAAACCTTCAAGGCTAAAGTGTTCCCAATTTTACTTGCGTAGCAGAAAGCTATGACGATTCCTTGTTGCTCTCATCCACAACTTCCTTTGTGGGTTCATCAGCAACTTGCTCATCCACCACTTCCTTGGCAGGCTCATCCACTCCTTGTATATCTACAACATCCTTCGCCGGTTGATTGGCACCTTGTTCATCCACAACTTCCATTGTATTTGTGGATTCAGGCACCTTGTTCACCCACAACTTCCTTTGCGGGTTCATTAGGTTCATCAGCTACTTATTCCTTTGCGGGTTCATTGTTCCCCCACTACTTCCTTAGCGGGTTCATTGGGTTCACTCACCTTGTTTACCCACAAGATGTGGCTTCAGTTTCTAGTGGGGGTTGCCATTGATCTGAGTCTTTTTTTATTCACTCGTCTTATTTTATTCACTCTGCACTATTATTGATTAAAGGCACAAAATTGCACATAAACATACAAGACAAATATATAAGCATACTGTTACATTTTTAGATTACAAACCTGTAGAAAGGGGAGGGTGTCTTCTAGAGAATTTTGAATACACTTTCTTTAACGGGTTTAGCTTCCACGGTTTGCAGAATGTCTCCATGTTTCAACGCAGGATCTATTTATTTAGCCTGCATATCCATAAATCACTGATTATGACTGAGAAATAAGCATACTGTTACAATTTAGATTACAAAACTGCAGAAAGGGGAGGGTGCCTTCTAGACAAATTTGAATACATTTTCTTTCAGGTTTAGCTTTCCACGGTTTGCAAAATGTCTCCATCTTTCAACGTAGGATCTATTTCTTTAGCCTTCATATCCATAAATCACTGATTATGACTGAGAAATAAACTATTAAATACATCATTAATGATTGTTGCTTGTACTCAGTTACACAAACCGCTCAACTTACTCATATTGATAAAACATGTATCTACTTCTCACACAATGACACAAAAATCACATGTTAGCCTTAAAATGTGTGCGACTAACGGAATTACATTAGTTTCATAGTCGGGACTTACAGTGACTATTATTGTCATATGTAATAGTCCAAGTCCCGGGCTATATAAACCCCTCCATACTTCCATGGAGGGGTGAGGCTTACCATTTCTTGTTTTTCCTTTCTCTCACTAGAATAAAACACACACTTTTATTCTTACTTGTTTCTCTCTCTAAAATGGCTAAACAACACTTCTATCCTCCCCGACCTCCGGATCTTTTACCCGTGATAATAGTGAATCCAACTTAACAATTGGCAACAGAGCTAACCGGGGGTGTTTCGTGTTTTTTGTCTCACGTTTTGTGTTCGTGTTTGTGCTTGATTCGTTCACGGTTTGATTCCTTTATCATTCTTTAAATCAGTCAAATATTTTGTGTCTTTTGTCCTATATGTTCTTTTCATATCTGTTATCCATAGAATGTATAAAAGTCACGAAGTTTTGGTCAAATCCATTTTTTATATCTTTTTATATCCGTCCCATGATATTAATTTTTCTTCTGTCCAAATCTGTCCTTTGTCCCATCATTCCCTTCAATAAGTTTAATTTTTTATATATTTATGGGTTTTGGTGACTGTCAATGACGATGAACAACACAAAAAATCACATGGTCCAATTCCATCATTTTCGGGGTTACCAAAAAAATGGTCAAAACCCCACTCCGATGGTGAGTTACGATGGGTGTCACTGGCTTCGTCCCGAAGGCGACTTTTGGATTAGATCGCATTGATTGCAATGGATGAATACGATGAGTCGCTGCGATGAGTCGCTGCGATGGACTCATGTTGCGATGGAACATACTTGACTGCGATGGGTTCTTTTAATTGACTGCGATGGCATGCATTTAAAAGGACTGTGATGGACTCATTTTTTGGACATACTTGCAATGACTGGTTCTTTTGGTTAGACAGACAATGAGACTCGTTGACATAAGTTCTATTTCTGAAAATGTTTTGACCAAACCAGGAGTTCTTCTCAACACCGAGTCAACTCGGTAATTACCGAGCTGACCAGGTCAACTCGGTAATTACCGAGCTGACCAGGTCAACTCAGTGAGTCAAGATCAACAACAAAACCAGTATTTTTCACACCATCCTTTTAACTCCCATCAACACCAAATATCTATCCTAACCCTTCGTCTCCTAATCCCAACTAGACTCGAACATCAAAACTTAATTTTAAATATAAAGATCTCAGATCCAAATCGTATATTGACTTGCATGTCAAGATCTTTAAAGATCAAAACCCACGAAATCATCATCAGTGATCTTTTTAGATGCAAACCATTTTTTATATTCGAATTTAAAGAAAGTCAATTAACAAATCTGTTATTGCTTACTTTGATTCGATGACTGAAAACTTCATTATCTAATCTAACCAAACCTTACCCGAGACCTCAAGGAGATCTTAAAGACATGTATGATGTGATTAGTGGTTGACTTGTTATCAAACGATGATGGCTTTCGGATTAATTTTGGCTTGTGATAAATGGATATGGGTTTTTGTATGAATTTAATTGATGAGATGGAGTGTCTATAGATATTAGACTACGTCTGATATATCCAAGAGGAAAGCTTGATGCACCGGATGTGCTTTGTTGATTGAAAGATGGATGATGGATCTGTTTAATCTTATTTTAGTTGTCTGTTGGTTTAGAAGAGATGGGGAAGAATGTTTGAGCGATATGATTTTGATAAGCAGATAAGAGTGAGGCGGAGTTAACAAAAGTGAGATGGGGCGATGTGATCTATGAGAAAGATTAGGATTTGCCTTCATAAATATCCTTTTGCTTAACATGGATCGGGTATACATTTTAAATGGGCTGGTAACTCATTGTTAGTATATCTCATGATGGGCTTGCCAGCAAAGTAATGTGATTGTGATGGGTCGAATGCTTTATCAGATTGTGCCATATTTTGGTTGACGAATTTTAAATGGGCCAGCTCAAAGATTTGAATTTGGTTGATTAAAGAACTTTGGGCTGGTATTCGATAAAACATGAGATAGACATATAATGTTATAATGGCTTGCCAAACTTTGGGTTGAAAAGTTATGAAAATTTAAGATTTTGGCCGGGTATGATGGATGTGCGGATTATGGGGATATGGTGATTACGGGTTCATTCTGACTAAAGAAAACCCTCGTTTTGAAACCCTAATCTCTCGAAAAAATTTCGACGACCTCACCGCGGATATCAGTTGGCCATATGACTGATTTGGGCTTTCAATTAAAGTTTGCTTGACAACGTTGACAACTTCTCATTCGTTAGTCTTTGTTGGATCTATAGTAAACGACAAACACTACAAACACACACGACAAAAACAAACAAACACTAAAACGATCCTTTAAGATTCACTTAAATTGTCAAAAACGGCTAGTATTCGGGCAAAGTAATGTCAAGTGATTACGAAGTGAATTTTGTATTTATTATTTGGAGGTGAAGTGGAATATCACGAAGGCGTCTACTCAATTCATCCTCGAGCCTCTTTCACCCAATTATATCGATTGATGATTCGCTTCAGCATTTATGATTGGGACTTGATTTATCTAGTTTCCAATGTTAAGGGGTGGATGGTCGACGACATGGACAACTATCACTTAAGGAGTTACGTTGTAGTGCTCAGTGTCACACTCACCGAGAGTTGCGGATACTTCAAGAGGTGTTCTACATCTTATACCTCTCTCTTTATGTATAAGATTCTAAGAGACGTTTCTCTGCACCGTTCGTCAATCAACACAAGTGCTAAGCGTAAGTAACAAATTTGGGGGATTGTACTTCAGTTTTAAGTTTGTAATATCAGGTTTACTTCACCAGTGGTCACTATAGATAGCCGAAAGAATATGAGGTTGGTAAGTTTAGACAGAGAGTACAAGAGTAGAGATGTGATCAGCAAACCATTCTCACGAGCAACTTGAGCTACAGAATGTCAACAAAGATTACTGCTTCAGACACGGACTTCTCACGATTCTGTGCGTAGACGACAGATGATGCTTCCGAGTGTTCTTAACCTTCTTACTCCTGATAAGAACATCTCGCGATTCTGAGCGTACACGTCAGATGATGCTTCTGAGTGTTCGTCACCATCATACTTTCGACAAGAACATCTCGCGATTCTGACCGTACACGTCAGATGATGCTTCCGAGAGTTCGTCACCATCATGGGGGAAGAACGTGTACTTTGGAGACTTAGTTCCCACTCTGGAGTACTTAGTTTAACTTCCAGGGGGAATCATTCTACAAGCGTGAGAAGATTTGTTGCTGGTTTCTTACATGTTCCCCCAAACACATAATCATGAAGACTAAAAATGTCAAGGTAGCAGTTACTTGGTGGGGTTTACTTCTTCTTCTACAAAATTCCGTTGTGCACTTTAAATGTCAAAGATAGAAGATTGATCTAGCTACAGATTCTGCTCAAGACAGGGATTTTGGTTTGGGGGAAGCTGATTCAGAAGCTTCGTAAAAAATAAGTCTATGAAGAAAGCTTTTCAAGACATGTGGTATGAATTGGGGGGAAGTTAATCCAGTTCATACATAATACAATGATTCCTCAACAAGCAAAGACAAAGAGGATTCAAAGTGGGGTATAAGTTTTTCTAGAACACTTAAAGACAACGGTGTCATCCTCAGCATTGGAAGCAAACTTAATACTGTCATATTTTTGTTATATTTGCATTTGTTAGGAACGTTGTAAGTAATTCCGTATGTCACCACATTGGGGGAAGATTGTTAGCCTTAAAATGTGTGCGACTAACGGAATTACATTAGTTTCATAGCCGGGACTTACAATGACTAATATTGTCATATGTAATAGTCCAAGTCCCGGGCTATATAAACCCCTCCATACTTCCATGGAGAGGTGAGGCTTACCATTTCTTGTTTTTCCTTTCTCTCACTAGAATAAAACACACACTTTTATTCTTACTTGTTTCTCTCTCTTAAATGGCTAAACAACACTTATATCCTCCCCGACCTCCGGATCTTTTACCCGTGATAATAGTGAATCCAAGTTAACAGCACAGATTCAAAATTCTCTCTTATTAAACAGAATTAACAAAAATACATAAGATATTTTAGAAACTTGGGTCAAGTAGGTACCGACTATTTAAACGAAATCTTAACTAGGGGAACTTGTTAATCAGAAAAGCAAAGCTAATGAAATGTTAAATGCAAGAAAATGTCTACGGGGAAGGAGGAAGTATCCCTTTATGGAATGATGAGAACAAATCCAATGCACGTTGTGGCTGTTCAGTTGGAATTGTATGGCCAGCGCCCCTAACTGTTATCAGAAGTAGTCCTTTTTAGGCTTCCAGATACCCTCCAACCTGTTAATCATACTAGCTAGATGAGTAATTAAATATCATACATCCTTATTTTTTAGTCATATGTTTGGATATTTAAAAGAAATTATCATGTATGTAAAACTGTGATTATTAAAAATGACACGCTAGCAGTTATATTTTACATGAATTTGTAGGATAAGCAAATATTTCGGTACCTGGTAGAACTCCCATAAGAAACAATGTGCATCACGGATAATAATCACAGATTAAGTAGACTTACAAGTGATTTTTATGATGCAACGTACATACTTTTTCTTTTGGTTTGGAACAGCACTCTATAAGTTCAAAAGTTACGAGATTACCTCCTTGTTGAGGTACCATGGCCGCCAACCTGTCTTAATAGGAAGATTTAAGGTGTTGATTGAGTACCTAGAAGAAGGAATAGGAACCCGAGCATAAATATTTCTTTGATTGGATGCATTATGGTGTTCTACCAAGGAAATGTATACGGCAAAAAACGGATCAAACAACTTTTCTCAATTCAGATTTTCAGAATAATTTTTATGTGGACCCAAAAATAAGATAGAGCTTATTAATCTTAGCATCTGAACACACGAAAAAGAAACACTGGATTACCTCACGCCCATTGGCATCACCATGCTTCCCTTTTTCCACTGCGTCGTCCTCATCTTCCTCTTCTTGTTCTTCTTGTCTCTCGTTACCTACCCTGTCCATTTCATCAACACCTAATCTTTGTTGCTCCATTAGAAAGTGCTACATTAAAAGTGTCTATTCAGCCATCAGTGTGTGTCTACGATTCTAAACACTTGCAGATCTTGACTTCAGATCCTCTGATCTACGATTAATCAGGTTAGATATTGTTATTTTCAGCTTATATAACATAATCCCCAACTTTGTGGCTTATTTTGAGATCTAGGGCTTATATAAGTTTATCATGATATAATAAACTTATATAAGACCATAAGTCTCCAAATAAGCTACAATTAGGACTTATAATATATAAGGCAAAATGACTTACGTTGTATAAGCCAAACCAAACACCCCTTAAATTAGTTGTAACAAGCTGATGCAAGGAGAAAACTCCTCACAACATCTTCCACTCTATGCTGCTAACACGTTACATGGGTAAAATAAAAGGATAACTCGCAACGAAACTAGTCAAAAATTACTAGAGTGGATAATTTGAATGCTTATGATCCTCTAAAACATGTTATATGATAGGATATATGATAATTTTAGTTATCATTTATATAATCATGTTTACTACAATATGCTGCAGGAGATATACTACCATCTACAGAAGAATAATCTCACTCGAAGCACCTTATTTCTCATGAACAAAGGGACTGTAGATAGGATACCACATGTTATATGTTACATATTCAACAATCTCTTCCTGCATTCAACACCAAAACATAGATCAATGGCTAGGAACATGCTTCTAATTTCGCTAGTTCTATTTATTCTTTCTAACATTGCTAATGAAAGTTCAGATTATAGTTCAGCCAAGTATAAATGTTTCAATCATACCTTTGACATGTGTGTGAGTTATCTAGGCCCGACCTCACCGTGTCCTTCCGCCAAGTCCTCAGAAAAAGCCGTCCGAACCATTGTAGCTCCTACTTGAGCAGTAATATGTCGAATACTGCAATCATAAAGAAACATTCTTAAGTATCTATCAACAGTGGACACATTTGACACTAGAGTAGAGTCAAACTGGTTCCTCTTTTCAAGGGTTGCAACGTTTGACTTGACTCGTTTTAGTAAAATTGTTTTGACTATATTTAAATATCTGTAATACCACTTGTACACGACACATGGATTGAAATCTTGTCTACCAAATCACTATAATCAATCTATTTTATAGAGAAATCAACCTTTCATATTTCTAAACTTGCTACCCAAAAGGTAAACAATAAGTGTCTCCACATAGCTAAGAGTAATACCTATCGATTGAAGAATACAATCTGTCCATTTGAATTTCTTCGTCGGTCATATAGGAAGCAAGACTGTATAAAAACAGAACTGTATTAGATGGCTTCAAACTACAGCTTAGCATGTATGTAATCTAATTTCTAGCAATACATGAAAAGAAGTATTCAGTTACAGACTGTATTCCTTGCATTATAAATATCCACATGGCCTAACCATGGGATTCAAGGACAAAAATGCAAGAACATCAACCTTATAGACAAGAAAATTTAAAAAATGGGCCGTTCTGACTTACTTCAATCTAATAACTAACTGATGTCATAAGACAATCCTACCAGGAACATGATACTGCTTATGTTTAGTAAATAGATATAAAAATTCGATTCATGATCCATACCATTCAGACGCCACTTGCAACATTCCATAGGATGTAATATGAGAAATGGAGAGCAAGATCTCAAACCTGATCCTACGTAAAGTAAAAATATATCAAGCTAATATAAGAAACTAGCAGCAAACAGGAGAAATAATTATGTAACACCATGGTTAAACAAGAGCTCACCCAAGGAAGAGGTACATGTTATTTTCTTAATTCACATGACCTACTTTCCCATTTCGTGCCACATGTTGTCAACATAACATTTATATATGTATCTACCTTCACAACCAATAGCGCTACTGTTAGACCTGCACCACAAGGCTAAATACATGAATACTCTCATAGATTCCATATGAACCAAATAAACATAAAAGGAAGTACAACTCTATGTATTATCAAATTCAAACAACTTGATTCATTCAAATAGGTGGAAGAACATCAAACCTGCTAGAGAAATGATTTTAGCACTCTCAACATCTTTTATCGTCACAACTAATAGTAAGTAATCTCGGAAGAAATCCATATAACAAGTGAATCTTTTCTCCAAGGATGAAAGTTGGATTGCCTACAGTTAACAAAGGTAATTTTATAAGAACGTAATGTAACTAAAAGGTGACTGCAATTACAAAACCGCTGTAATTTTCCCATTAAATGTACAACAATTAAGTTAGTCAAAAGTGTACATGTAGAGCCACTTTCCAATAAAGTTCTAGTATTTATGGGGGTGTCTATGATTTGCTTACTATCACTAAAAACCACATTACATCATACCAAGCATGTCTATAGAGGTGCAATTACAGTTGAAAATAACTCACTAACAGTTATTTGACTCATATAACTTATTAGGAGCACTTATCAGGACCTTGTTCTCAATGTCCTCAATTTTGAATCTTTCAATGTTTCACGCAGAAGGATACGATATCAGTTTTCAAAGAAATATTGAAACTGCGTGTTTTCTTATCAAGATATATAAATAAGAAGGTATGACTACTTTGTTTATTTTATATCGCTTATTCCACTTAAAGAAGCTGATATTTTATATCATTTCTTATCAAGGTATATATATATATATAAGAAGGTATGACTACATTGTTTATTTTATATCGTTTATTCCACTTAAAGAAGCTGATATTTTATATCATTTGTTATCAAGGTATATAACTATATATATAAGAAGGTATGACTACGTTGTTTATTTTGTATCGTTTATTCCACTTAAAGAAGCTGATATTTTTTATCCATCCATTCACTCGAAAGTGGTAATCTATGATTATATCTATGCTTAAAAGCCACAACAAACTTTTAAAGAAGCAAATGACAACTCAGGTTTACCTTAAAGATTATCACGCAGAAGGATACCATAATTTAAGCATACTGCCATCATGATACTTCTCTAAGATATTGACTATTAGGAAAAACCAAGAAAAAAAACAATTGTAGTCCATTATTAGAGATACGTTTATCTTGAAGCCTAACTGTAACTTGTGCGAAAAATGTTGCACCATACTGTTATAAATTATGCAAGAAGAATTTTGACATAAATCACTTGGGAAGTTGATGTATCTGAAACACATAGACTTTATGAGACTGTGACGACGACTGTTTAGTGAACCTGGTGGTTGCAACAGTGGATTGTTTTAACTAGCTTACTGAACTTGAAACATACATAATAATTCAGGTCGAATTTTATAAGCGCTTGACCCAAATGTTTAATGGGTTTTGCAGTGTTATGTAAGTATCAATATTTTCGAAAGTATATGGAAATGAAATGATCAATGGTAAATGTGGCTCAACAAAAGTTACTAATATATGCTACTTATGTATCATTGTTAGCAACTATTGGAGATAATCATCCCTAAAAGGCCAAGACGGACAAACCACATGATGACATGAATGATTTTGCATTTTACTCTTAAAAATATAACTGTTGGACAAAAGGACTCGAGGTGAACCCGACCCAAACGGTTTCGACATGACCAGAAATTACTCTTATTTACAAGTTAACTTACTGAACCGAAAATATCTCCAATATCTTCACTTTTTCACTTATGACTCATTGACTCATTTCCTAAACAAACATTTTACTGGTTTTACGCTTTAACTTTGAGACATAAACATATATCGCTCGACCCATCTATAAGCAAATGAGTCGAACTGCAACCTATCGTCTAATACTACATATAGTAAACAAGTGAAGAAAAAATATCTCCTATATTTTCACGCGCGAAGAGGATTTGACTAAACTTTTCGGGACTGAAAAGAAAATATCTTAAATATTTTCGCGCGTGCAGAGAAAGTATCTCAAATATTTTCGCGCGTACAGAAAAATATCTCAAATATTTTCGCGTGTGCAGAGAAAATATCTCGCGTGATGATGCTTTTGCCAAATGTTTCACGGGGAAGAGAATATATATCCTATATTTGAACGTCGGAAGATACTCATAATAAACCTAATCTCTATTATATTATACTTTACGCAAACTAATTAGTCGCCTATAACAATCAAGAGCTATTCATATTCTATACTTTCACATGTGACATATTTACAAATTAAACAATGATAATAATTTCTAATGCATGATAATTCAAAATATCGAAAATAAAATAAATAACATTTACTGGTGTAATTTGACTTGAAAAGTTATCTTCTTTATTAATTAGGAGTTTAGTAAATAACAATGATCGTGATTATGACGATGATAATAGATGGAGGATGATGGTGATCGATGATGATTATGATGGCGGAAGGTGGTGATTGGTGAGGAAAAACACTATTCGATTTCCTGAGGAAGATGGTGGTGGTGGCGGTGGTTGAAAGCTGGAGGTGGCGGCGGTAGTTGAAAGCTGCTGGTGGTTGGAAACTGAAGAAGATGTTCGAGGGAGTTTAGTTTTTTTGGATGTAAGAAATGAAAAGATTACAATCTGACCCCTGTATCTTTTTGGAGAAAAAAAGTTTGTAAAATTGCAAAATAGTCCTTGCGTTTTTTAGTGTAAATTATATTTTGATCTAAGCCATTAAATCTGAAAAAAGGAGGAGTAGATGGAGGGTTAGGATCTCATCTCATCATTTCACAAAAAGAAACCTTCTCACATGAACGCTTGTCTATATATATATATATATATATATATATATATATATATATATATATATATATATATATATATATAACAGGAGGGAAATGCCACATAAGCATGATATAAATCCACGTCATCATTTTTTTAGTGCATGTCATGGCAGAAAAACTTCGGAACAAAAACGTTATTATGTAGGTTCGAACCTGGGGTTCTTTCGATTACAAGACAAAGATTCTACCACTATGCTACATTCTATATTTTGATAATCTTTGCAAAACAAAATAAATATACCATAATTCCATATACAAAACCATTATATACGGTTCTATTTTCAATTACTAATATACGATTTCCTTTTGATAAACACTGATATTCATTGACGATTCTGACAAACCCTAATATCCATTCACGACTCCTTTTTTTATTAAAAAACCCGACTCCTTTTTATCTCTATACCCTAATGATTATACCTTAATGATTCTATACCGATTCTATCATTTTGTAAGCAGGAAGAGACATGTGAGTTGGGACGATGAGAAACTATCTACAATCGAATCCAACAAACCTATAAGTCAAAATATTACAAAACCAAAGACTCTTATCATCGTCTGTCTGATACTGATGGTAAGTTGACACATATTTACTTCCTCAATATGAATTCATATATTTTGTTTTTTCCATTTGTGATAAACTTAACTCATAAAGGCACTTGATTATCTAAAAGGGGAGCTCTTATCTGCTGAGGTTGAATATGCTAAACTTTCTGATGAAGTCCGTAATTCTCTACACGAAGGGTTACTTGGAAGGTGAGGAAAATCAAATCATATTGTTTAGTTATAAATGTATTGCTTGATGGAATATTGTCTTAATGAAACCTTACTGCCTGCGTAATGCTTTTGGATTGTAGTTCTAACCAATTGCAATCTGGAAGGAGTAAGTTCTTCTGTTGTTTGTTTAAAGGTTGTATTTTTGGATGATAATATACTGAAGGATAGAGCTAATGTGGCGATGGAAGCTGCTAAAGGGTGTGATGCTCTTCTTCTCATTAGTTCATCACCATGTCCGCAATCTGACTTGTCAGGTACAAATCTTAGTTTATGCAGACTTTTTAATGTTACAGTTTGACCTAGAGAGATAGAGAGTGATGATTAATGTCGTGATTTAGTTGAATCGACGAGAATTATGAATCAACAAAATAGAAATATAAGAAACGACCATTAGGAAGCTTGATTTAGCTCACTTTGTCATTGTCTGACGAGGAAGTCACATTTTTTTATTCCTTGCAATGTTTGATATATTGTGTCATGATATTAGGGAGTGGAGACAGGCCAGCGGAATTCAACCTAGGATGCTCAATCCAGCACAAGCTATTCATGATATATGTCTCAGTAACCCGCAAGAAGTAGAAGATGAACCCGTCAGCAACACCACCACAACATCTCCCTCTATCGACTTCTTCATCTGCTAGAAGAGGGTCCATGTGCACTTGCAAATGATGACAACAAATTTTATGACGCTACAGATTTTAATCATGTCAAGGTAATATGATTTCAAACTTGCGTGCAATAGTTGAGTGCTTCAAGCTGAGATTTTCGTCTTTTCGACTAAGTCTTAAATTGAAGCCATATTATTATTTTTAGAATGGCATTCAAACCATATAGTATTTGCTCATTATGTTACAACTGCCTTCCATGAGTAAGTTGTTCACCAATCCTTTATATGTCTGATGTTTACGCTGGATTATAGTTTTAGTAAATGACAGTAACCACCTGATCAAAATTTCTTTCCTTAGGCGTATATGTTTCCTTGAGGGTGGTATAGGATGACGAGGAAAAATTTGACGATGTTTTTGAAAAACTATTTTTTAGTAGCCCACAAGCTCTTACAAGAAGGTGACCATAAAAGAAGAAAAAACCCGTTCATCGGGCTGATTATGGTCGGTGGCTTATGTACACAGTTGCATCAGTGGGTGACTTTGTGTATTTTCAAGAGTTGTTGCAAAAATACGCTCTTTTTGGGTTTTGGTGAAGGGGGATATTGTGTGAGTGATATATTCATTATGAACTTTGGTAGGCTTGCTTAATAGACGTAACCTGATGGTAACAGGTTTTCCAACTATAAAACAAAACTAATTAATAAGATATACATTCAATATGCAGGAGTGAGAACAGTGGAAACTGAAGTGGAGCTCAAGTAAAGCTATAGTAACACGAATTATGGAAGGCGAGAAGCTATTAGTGAAGCCAAAAAATAGTAACACGGCCCTTAGCCTGAACCAGCACCTGAACCTGAACCAGAAGACGAGAAGCCTAAAGAATAGGAAAAACCCGATGAGAAACCAACAGAAGAAGAAAAACCTGATGAAAACCCGTCGAAAGAAGAGAAGAAAAAAAAGGCGAGGAGGAAGGATACGAATATGGAAAGAAGGAAGTTGCAGAGAGAATTGAGGTTACGGATACGCAAAGGTAATATCATAATGAAACTTCAGCTATTCTCCATAATTCAAGGGTCAAATTATTCAAGCACAATAATGCAGCCAAAACAATATCAATAGCCTTCTGTGCAAGACTGAATTGGATGCCACGCTGAGCACTAGCTGTTACAGCTGTCAAAACAGTTGGTTTGTGAACTTGGAAAGCAGCAACCAATGAAATCAGGATCCGCATCATCATAGCCCAACATGGTGACTGATGAACTCAGCATTTGTGTCAATAAATTAACCGCATCATCATTTGCAGAAGTTCAAGGTCATACTGTAATTGATATCACATCAATGAAGTATAAGTAGATGAGTTTTGCAACTTAACCAATTACCTTTTGTATATATTACTTTCATTTTGTACAGGTCATTGCAAGCCTGGTAGTGTAAAAACATACACAAAATTTGAGGCTGAAATTTATGTTTTTACAAAGGATGAAGGTGGTTGTCATATAGTCTTCTTCTCAAACTACAGACCTTAGTTTTATTTGAGGATGATTGATATCACCGAGAAAGTAGATTTGGCTGAAAACTTTAATGTATGGCTTATGCTTGGAGAAAATGTCACTGTTGCTTTTGACTTATTACACCATTTATTCTTGAAGCGGGTAAGTGCCACACATAATAATCTAATTAGCATGCACACTTTACAAAGGTAACATATTATGTATACTTTGTTCATTAGTTTTTACACTTATTTGTTGAGGCTATAGATTTGACATATTTATTCATACACGGGGGTTACTTTAGGTTATATAATAGCTGTAACTTATACAACTGGTGTAGCTAAAAGGTTGGTTGATGTGGCTTTGATTTTCTTCTTCTATGCTAACAACAGATCTGGTGTTTGGTTTTCATGGGTTTGCTAATTTTTTGGGGGTTTTGGTTCAGTGGGTCTGCACCTTTGGGATGTTTTCATCTGCAATTTTATATGGTGTTTGGTTCAGTAGGTGTCTGCATTTTACTTATGTTATGAAGAAAAATCCCCGCTTCAGTACCAAAGCGATCCATGTTTCATGTAACTACTGATGAGAAGCTTACTCAACGTAAGATGTGCTGTTTTATATTTCATGTGAATAAGTTTCTTTTAATTTTCTTTTTCTCTATATGGAAGCATGGTTGTTGCTATGTAGGAAAGTAGAAAGTTTTCTTACCTCTTGCAATTTGTTTTTGCGTATTTAGTATAGCCGTATAGGTGAATTTGGATTAATATTATTGACTGATTAGTGTGCTGAATTTTATTAGTTGTATATATGTGACATGAAATGTTTTGATTTGTTTTCGTGTAGATTATTTATGGATGATCTATGGTTGCAGGTGGTTTCTGGGATAGTTATCCATAACAACCAAACCGGGCAATCTCAAGGCTATGGTTTCATCGAGTATCTTAATAGTGTTGCTACAGAATTTATAGGCATATAATAGTACTTTGATGCCTAATGTTGGTCAATCAACCCTGTTTCAACCCGTTACGCGTTAAAAACTCACATGGTCAAAGCAGCAATAGCTTCTGATTTGTTCCTCAACCCGCTACTTCGGAAAAAAGTGTCTTTAAACCAAAAGGCATTAATAACTCCCAGGGTCAAAAAACCCATAGGATCCACAATGGAATAGGTAAGCCTAGACTGTACTTGGAAATGATCCAGTTCCAACTGAGCTGATGTTGGTAACCGCCAAACCAAAAAAGTTCAGGATGGGGTTTGCAGTCAATCCAACACTTGCGCATATCCCATCATAGTCATGCAAGTATTGTAGTAAAAAACGTCTTGATAGAAACACGCAACATCAGTTACATAATACATCTTTGGTGTCTCAAAGCACACAGAAAGGACGATACAGTACATACTGTGTCAGCGCTTCTGATCAGGAACTTTGAACCTGAGTATTGCCTTGAGCCCAGGTGCAGCTTCATCCACTCTTATGATTGTGAACAGCTGGTTGGCAACAATTCAGTTACATCATCATAATAAAGGAGCAATGTATAAACCACCACCAGCATTACAAATGTCATAAATCTGTTTCAACCTGCTCATGTATATTCCGCTGTAAGTGCAGGAAAATAATATGAGGTTATTTGTATTTGTATCAGTTGTTCCTAACATCCGAGGAGGTCGCGTTAACTATATTTTGGTCGTTCGTTGGTACACACTCAGTTTCATCTGAAAGTGTGATGGTCTGCGCAAATGTATGCTAACCCCAGAGTACACGTGGCGGATAATAAAGATCACAATAGCAATGAAATCATCATTGCAATCAGTACTAGGGCTATCCACTGTAGGTCTCCGAGTTCTATTTTGTACTTACATTATTGGCCGTTTAATGGTCGTTATGACACTAAAGTCTGAACTTTTTGTAGAAGAAATTATTCAAGTTTTGTGGGGAGATTGAGGCTGAATCTGCTTAAATCAGCTTTTAGATCGTGAAATTGGAGAGTTATCTGGTCGAGAGCTTCAGAGGTTTGCAATTTCTTTCCGTGTTGTAAATGTGAAGGTGCACGAGATAGTGTGTTATTAATGAAAATTCCATTCACTATCAGCCACTGATGTCAATAATATGATATCTGGATATGATATATTTTTACAAGGTTGACACACATGTGATCCGGATAATGGTGGTATACATGAAAATGTACAACGACTAAACAGGAGTTGGTATCTTATGCAAAAAAAAATCTTTGAATCTTTGGTATCTCTTTCTATTTAAATATATGAATTTGAATTATATAAGTGTCGCGCTTACCTCTATCTGTTCCTGAGCGTGAACATAAGCTGCAGTTCAGCATGGGTAGTGGTACTTCTGTAACTTTGCCACCATAGAGTTTCCTCTCAATTAGACTCCCCTTCGTTTTGGGTATTAGTTGCTGCAACAAATGGATTTCCATGTGCGGTTTCATCTTATTCCGGGTAATTCACTTACACTTTATTTTTGGGGGTGCTTGGATCTAGGTTTCGGGTGAGTTTGTTACTTTTAGAATTCTTCCTACACTTTACTTGGGCTATCGAGGGTGCTTAATATGTGTTTTATTTACAACCATTAAACATTACTTCAGTTGGCAGAAGTGCAGGCATTCATGAATAGTTGACTGGAATGGACACATCAGAGTCTTAGATATCTTATGGTCCGTCTCATCAACTTAAGTATTTGAGAGCTTCAAAATTACTTTTTGAAGCTCATTGGTCCCAACAATACCATTATGTTGATTAGATCAGCTCCTCTATGAGAGCACCATGTTGCCATTGATGATGACAAAGAATGAAAAGAAAAGACTATCGGAGCTGGAGCTGCTTATATATGTGTATCTTCCAAATAAAAGTATAATTTTGACCTCTTCTTACTCTTATCTTTTATATTAGATATTTATTGTCCAAATATTTTAATTTTTCTATTAGGATGCTTAAGTAGGATATTGTTAGCTTCTAACCACATATATTGAGGCAATTTTTAACACTAATAAGGTATGTCTAAACCATAGTTGATATTTGTGGGTCAGTTTTAGCATTAATAAGCAATATGAGCATGTGACCGGTCTAGATGGTCAGTTTTGGTGGTCAACTCATGAACTCAAAATGCTTTATGTTAAGTTTGTTTAGAACTAATGAATTATTTTAGTAAAATTCAATTACATTCAATATCTTTTAACATATTTTTTATCAATTCAGCCAATTTAGTGAGCGGTTATAGATGTTAAATCCGGTTGGTCTGCATACTTGCATAGTATTTTACAAATATTTCTAAAATTTTTAACTGATATTTTATCCTGTTACGACACCAAAAGATGCAATGCACACGATATAGGAGTCCTGCATGTACGTATTGTTTTTTACTGGTGGATTCGTGCAAAATTTGGAGGCTCCGATCTTATGGCACTCTTTTGACAGGAGAACAAAAGAAAAAAATGGCATACGATAACATAGTTGGTTTAACAGTAAAAATCTATGTTGCAAAGTTTGAAACTTAGTATTTTATTTCATTTATGCTTTTATATGACCTTCATGTTCTGCTTTATGTAAACGTTGCCATTGTCAATCTTCGGTTAGTTAATCTGTGTATGTTTTGTATCTTATCGTTAGAGTACTTTATTCTATTTTCTTTTTCTGCTTATTGATGTCTAAAGTTTGACATGGTCTAGAAAAGGTCCCGCTGATGGGCTGACCTGCATTAAAATTAATCATCTAATGAGTACTTTTCTTGCATCAATGTGTTGCTATTAAATAGGTGTTTAGGTATTGGCTACTGCAGTTTTTATGGCTGCGAAACTAAAGTTTTAAGAGGTGTTTGGTTCTGCTAAAAACTTACAATTTTGAGGGTCGTTTGGTTAACGAGATTGGTGTGACTGAAAATAAAGCTATGGCTGAAGCTCGATTGTATTGGTGGACTCTGAATGAGCTTATAGAAAGTTATAGTAAGTTAGAAGCCAAAATACACATGTCTTTCTTAAAAATAAAATTTAAAGCTCTAACCGAAAAAGCAAAGGAAAAGCAGCATCTCGTGAAGACCTTATCAAACCTCTTGATTCCTAACTTTTATCAAGCTAATGAGTATTAAGTCTCATATAATCCTTGGTAATGTCACACGTAAAGTACTAATTTTTGATTAATTATGAAGTTCTTGAAGCCATTTACGATGTATATTGGCAATCGTTTAACAACAATCAGATCTGCTAAATCCTTTAGCACTAGCACCAACTCACCAAGGGTAAAATACATATCTGACAATTTTTATCATCTACAATATTATTAAGATAAGAACAAGGCACAAATCATATGTCAACTGACGTCTTTGCTTCATGAAAGAGCAAACAGATAATTTGTTGTTATAGGGTGATTTAATTAACCAATGTTTTAAAAACCAGTTTTTAAATCGACTCCAATCGAGTCACCGGGTCAACTCGGATCAATCGGTTTTCTAAAAAAATATATTTTTATATTTTTGTAGTGAAAAAAATTCATAATAAAAATCATCAAAACTTATGTATACTGAACATATAAATTTTTACCAACCAATATAATATATAAAAGTAATATTTTATCGCAAACACGTAAAATTTATATATAAAAAACCCAAAAAATCGAGACCCGATCGGGTCTCGAGAACCGGGTTGACCCGGGTCACCACAAACCTAACGGGTCTAGCATGGTTTCACAGTGAAACCCGGTTCAATATGACCCATTTTTTGACTAAAATCGGTCAACCGATTGACCTAGCCGGATCATACTGAGTCACAAAACATTGCAATTAGGTATACCAGCTTTAATTGTATTACATTTCTACCCTTAAATATTTCTTATTAAGCAAATATACCTTCATTTATTGTGACTATTATAGTGATAACAAATGTCATTATCTAAAAAATACAATGTTTTCTCTTACACGGCTAAAGTTAACATCTTGAGATAATTTTTTTTTTGAATATATCTATGGAAAATATGTTAGTAGTATCATCATGGTTAGTTATACATATGTAGATGTTTGTCTTCTTTTACATGTGTATATTTTTCTAATAATATATTATATCTGTGTGATATTTTATCTGAATTACTTTATAAGAGTGTTAGGTATCATAACACCCAAACAATATCAAGTCAGCAAAAAATACAGTCACATCAGCGCCACATCAATGTAACACCAAAATAACCCCAACCCCTCTTATTATAATATGAACCAACACCATTTTTTTCATAAACACCTAAACGAATAAATCATTCCATTCATTAAATAAAATACACATTTTAATAATAATACTAATAAAACCCTCGAAATTAATTTTAACAAATAATATTTAAAAAAATAAAAACTTAAAAGTATAAATATATAAATATATTTTAAAAAATCATGAAACAAAATCCTAATTATACTAATATAACAAACAAAAACAATTAAAGAAATATTTCTACAACCCTTAAAAATATTTTTTTTAACCCAACATTCAGCTAAATAAAAAATGTAAACGAGAATTATACCTCATACCCGCCCATCGGGCGGGTTTTGCCACTAGTATATATATATATATATATATATATATATATATATATATATATATATATATATATATATATATATATATATATATATATATATATATATATATATATATATATATATATATATATATATATATATATATATATATATATATATATATATATATATATATATATATATATATATATATATATATATATATATATATATATATATATATATATATATATATATATATATATATATATATATATATATATATATATATATATATATATATACGTATATATATACGTATATATATATATGTATATATATACGTATATATATATATATATATACGTATATATATATATATATATATTGCACTGATAAATTGCTCGTGAATCTTTACCTTACAAAGTGCTGAGAATATGGTTAAAACTTAAAACATATTATTTTCCTCATGTATGTAGTTTTCCTGTTTTGAATTCTGACTTATTAGTATAACACTCATAATTTACAATAGTGTCATGGATCGTTTTAAGGGAGTATTTGCACATCTCGAGGAGAATTTTAGTAGCGGTGGGAGAATGTGGCTGATTTTTTTACTCATATGCATTCAGTGACTGCAAGTGGAACAAAATACGTGGAGAACAAGACCCATGAACTTGAAAACGAGTTGGTACCAATTTTCGACATTCAATATGAGGCTGCATGATATTAGTCATCGTGTACTGAACTGTTGTTAGCAATGTTATGAAGCCTCAACAACTGTTTGATCTTTATGAAGAAGTTGGGCAGGTTATTTACAGTTACATATATCACATCTACCATGTTATTTTATTACTCAGTCTGAATATAGATGAATATCTAATACATTGAGTTTAAATGTGGAAAAATGGCCTAATGGTATTTTGGTTCGATTGCTTGGTCCAGTGGTTTGCCACATTACCCTTCTTCAGTTTACGTGTGCACCAAAAAGATTATGTCTGTGTACAAGCGTATAGATGTGAAAATGTGTTCTGTAAACCCAATCAGAAGATATGTCGACAATTTTTTTAGCCATATTGGCTAATTGACTTCGCTAATCTATGTATTTTCCTACAACAATCGTGTTGCTCAGCATATTATTTACTGTGTACCAGGTTTAAAATTATGTCATTAACATTTTGGTACTTAACTTCTTACTTTAACTTTATTGTATGATGGATATATAGGATAACATGCCAAAATCATAACATACACGACTCAGGTTTGAAAGCATGACTTTATTTTGAACATTCTATAAGAGTTGCTGATGTATGCAGTTATAAATCCTGTAATGTTGTCTAATTTAGATTTATTTATCGGAACAATTGTTTTACCTTGTATGTCTTCTTGCTGCAGTGGATGCTTCAAATCCCTTGTGCTACCAGCTACATGGGTTGTACTGGAAATGACAAGTATGGGGGATGACCAAGAACTCAACAATGGTGTAGTTATGTAATTAAGGTCTATTCTTTCATTCTTATGAACTTTAAGCAGTTTTTATGAATATTGTTTCCAAGGCTAACATAGTCGAGGTAATGCCAATTGTTTCACATACTCAGTAAGTTTTATTTGCGTATGTAAATGAAGGAATGTGTTTTTTATTGTTATAGGAGTTTTCCAAAGATATGGAGGTCGGCAAGTCCAATGTCAACGTCACAAGCTTTTAGAGGTTGCCATACATTTAGAACTTGAAGCTCATGTGCTCAAGGCTATTGATATAATTGAAGGTGATCATTTAATCTAATCAATAATAATTTGTAAATCTACATTCTGAAGTATATATACAAACTACTTTTTTGAATAAGAAATAGTTATGTGTTTCAATAATAGGAACCAAAAGCACATTTCCTATATTTATTTAGATTATTTATAACAGTAGCAACTTGGTGGATGCAATAAGAGAACTATACAATCTTATTGAGTTGCGTAGTTGAGAGGTAGTTTCAAGGCCAACTGCTGAAGTTGGCCTTACAGTTTCATTCTTGCTGGTAATTTCTTTTTTATTACATATTCCCTGCAATGGTATGCCCTTTTTTATATCTATTCATTACGACACTTACAAATTTAGAGTTCTAACATGAGATAGGGGACACAGGGTGTTTAAGTATAGCTTTGAAATACTTATAAGCCTAAATCACTTATAGGATGCATGCTATTGGGACTAGCATTACACATACGCGAAGTTTGGTTGTCTGTTCTAGGGAACTTTGATTACCAAAAGCATTGAATCATTATAAACTAGGGATGAGCATTTTGACTCGAATCCCGAATCCGAACCCGAACCGTTCCCCGAACCGTACTGATTCCTGATACCCGAATCCCGTTCGGTACGGGATCGGGACTACAAATAAGGTGAAAAAAATTCGGGACCACTAATTTGGTACGGGATCGGTACCAAATCAAGAAATTTCCAAAAAAAAAACGGGAAAATCCCGATTTCCCGGTACCGGTACCGATACCGATACCCGAATCCCGTTCGGTACGGGATCGGTACATAACTTTTTAGATCGGGAGCACTAAATCGGGACGGGATTGGTCCCGAGCTCATCCCTATTATAAACAAATCCAACTATTTATCCACTACTTAGTGCGCTACATATTTACCCACATAGTAGTGAAATAAGTTATTTCCCGTAAATAATAAAACTTAGAGTTGGTAGGATTCCGTTTCTATTGTAATGATGATAAAAGATCATAAGTCATTAAATGTGTATTGAATAGTCGTGACGATAAAAAATCATAAGTCATCTCATGTACATCCATATGATCCTTTTGAAGTTTCAAAGTTAGTACCATTCCTTTTAGATTGTAGCTATTTTTTCTTACATAGTATATATTCTTTTGAATGGCCACTATGGTTTATTTATGTGTTCTATACTTCTGTTTTTTACTTTTAGGAGGTGTTTGGTATTCTGGATATTTTCTTATTAAAAATAAGTACTTATGGAAATGGTTTCAGGATTTGCTTCTTCAATATTTGGGGAAGACATGGAAGTATAAGGTGGAGGAAACGCCGAAAGTTACTACAGTTGTAAATTTGAGCACTACTTTCAAGGTTCAACTTATCATGACGATAAAATGAGCCTATGTGGCATCCACATCAATTTTTAACCTAGGAAAGAGTACTTTACTTAAAAGATTACAGTAGCAAAAAAATTGTTTTTCAGCACAAGGAATGCTTTTGAACCTTCTCTTATCCCGATACTTTTGCAAGCCAAAGAAAGGTATTTCTCTCTTTCTCTCTTTGTGCACATAGATACAGGTAGATTCGGGTCTAACTGGAGTAAATTCTGTATACGAATCAAATTTAGTATGCGGGTCAAAATGTGTATGATGGACTCTCTAATTATATTGACAAGACTATGAATCAGTAAGTTATAGATATTCAAAACAAGATTAAGTTTCTAATAAAACTTTATTTTTTATTTTTTAAATCTAAATGATTTAGCAGACGAAATAAGTGACTACTTATATTCTATCTACATAATGTTGAATTGCTATAAAAAGATCCCAGTCTTAACAATTTTTGTAAAGCTAATGGCGTGGTTTGTTATTTGAATAATGATATTTATTTAGTTAATTTATGTATTATTCAGTAAATAAGGATGGTATATATATATTTATGTTTATCATCAATAATATATATAATACTTTTTGAACCTATCAGCTATGCCTCAATATGATGTTACATCTTATTATACCGATATAGCTGCCTTTGTTAATTTTAATATTTTGGGTATAGGTGACAAATGTTGCTTATTTTAATAATAATATGAGTAATTTTTGATATTTTTTAAAAAATGATAGGCACTTTTTGTCCATTTTTTGTTATGGATGGATTAAACGAACGGACATGTAAGAAACTAAATGGGCTTAATGGGCGCACATATAAAATATTAATTATGCTACTCTCCGGATATTGTATTATTTAACTTTTATCCCCGCTTTCAAACAAGTATTTTTTTATATAATTTTAGTTTTTACATGTTTTTTTCTCTTTTTATCTTGCACCTGTTTAGCCCACCCATTTAGCCCGCGCCCATTTAGCCCGCGCCTATTTAACCCACCTCAATTTTATCCCGTCGCCCGCTTAACCCGCTACCCGCCCGTTTTACCACCTCTAATTTGGGAATGCAACTACTTATCTAGAAGACGTCAAAGGTTTATTATAGTAGTTATTTAGTTGTATACGAAGTACAACAATTTGTACATGTATGCTCCAGAAAATTAAATAGGCCATGTTTGAAGGATATGCGTATTGACAAAAACAGCGAAGACATAAATTTCACACTGAACGTCATGTATATAAAGCTAAATTTCATATATAAAAAAATTATTTTTCTCATGAGAAGTGATACGCTCACAAAAAAATTACTCAATGTTTCTCACAAAATGATGTGTCAAGTAAATTATCACTTGTGTTTATGAGAGAGAATTCAAAAGTAAATGAGAGAAGAACACTAACTATATGAATAATGATTTTGTGAAAATTTTAATATAAATTCTTTTGTGATATTATTATTTCTCTTTTCTCATATTTCCGTCGTTCTTTTTACAAATAATATATAAAAATTTCTTATCACTTCTAATTATTTTGTTTATAATAATTGTGGTTATGCATCATTATGTACCTACTCTAAAAATATTTCAAGTAATATTATGAAACCGATAAGTTTTTGTCATTATTGTCTTCAGGATATTTTGTGCTTTTCAAAGATCTGTATGGGACCAAAAACGTTCATTCAATGTTACAACGCCTAATACTAATCAAAATTAAGAGATCTTTTTAATAAAAATAATTTTATAAAACAAATATATGTCCAACTAACAAATATAACATCAGCGTTGATATATGGACCTAATTCGAAGGCCGAAAAATAGACCTAAGCCTACGTGTCGTTTTGTGATTAGTGAAATGCAAGGGGCCCACTATTTCATATATTTTTCTTTTTTGATCTCAGCCTTTCATTCAGCCACTTGTCTCAATCCTGTAATTAGACCTCCTTTTAGGGTTGCGAATTAGGTCCCTATCATTTTTCATATAACATATTCCCAAATGTTTTAAAAATATAAATATACACCCATTTATTTATGTACGTAAAAATATTAACATGAGACATAATAATGCTTTCATTGGATGAGCCAAGCCCAAACATAATCAAACATTAGTTTCATTTTATCAAATAAAAATTTCAACCTTATATTTCCAACTGTCAACCAATATCACAAATCGAGCAACGTTCTTTTAAAAAGGTTTATAGGACGAACCCGCCCGTTGGGCGGGTTACGAGACTAGTATCTTACTATATTATAAAGCATTTGGGACTTTTTATTTTTAGAAAGTCTGAAAAATTCAGACAAATACACTTACTTAAAATAG
>JANFOE010001610.1:0-26324 GCA_025667525.1 Glebionis coronaria | reverse complement strand
TGAAAGTCTTCGTCCCTATTTTTATACAACATACAACGATAAAACACTATACACAAAGTATTACTCCTGTAATGCCCCAGAAAATACTATGTCATGGAAATATAAACTAGTATTACAAAAATATGAAAGCTATCTGGAAATACGCCGACACATAAGTCGAATACATATCAAGGAGAAATTTATGTAAAAGAAATTGTACAAAAACGAATATAAGAGTTCTAGTCCATTGGTTTGCAACTATGAAGCTAATATAAATTTACAAAGTATGATATAACAAGTAAGGAATAACTCAGCTATATGAGGATTATGCTATGTTTTAAATTAAAGGGATTATCGCATGTCGTAAAGCTTGAGAACCCTAGATGTAAATTGTGGTCACTTCCAATAATCTATATAGCACGTGTCGAACATAAAAAGTCTACAGAATGATTATGAACAAAAGACAGATAAAAATAAAATGAACAATTTTTATGATGAAATTCTTGTGATGGAATTAATTAGTTGATTGGATTAAACAAATTGAACAATTTTGAGATAAAAACAAATTGACCGAAGTGTCAAAGATGTAATAAAGCATGATAAAAGCTCTGGAAAATTCTGCGATAGAATTGAGTGACTAATGTGAAATAATAAATAATTTATTTTTATAGTGACTCGACATCCGTCGATGTCACCGCCAACAAAAATTTGGTTATGTAATCGTACATTGAAAAAAAAAAATAATAAATAAAAAAAAAAATTTTATTTAATTGTTTCCAGTTATTTTTAAAAGTTATCTTTTATATCTTGTGAATCTTTTACTTAAGAATTAATTTTATCCTACAATATTTTTATATATGTCGGAGAAAAATTTATCAAATAAATTTTCTTTTAAAAAAGGAGTTTTATAAAATATTTTTGGAAAACATTATAAAAAAAAAAAAAAAAAAAATTACTCTGAAGGAACCATCACCGAAAAATTTATTAGTAAGAATCTTAGAAATTTTGATAAAACGTTTTGGTAAAATCAGTAAAGGTATTACTGACAAAAACTACACGATTGATGACAAAATGTTTTGATATAGACTATCATGTAAAGTTTTGGAAAATCTGGCGTGACGACCAACTTAATGTATAAAACAACACGACTAATGTTGAAACATTTTTAGTAAGAACTACCATGTAAAGTTTTGGAAAAATCTAGTTTTACGAAAAACTTGATGTGGATGACGCAAACTATTGATAAAATTGACGAGAAGTAGTACAAATAAGTATGCAAATTATTTTGTTGATTGTTAAAAGTGAGCATTGATAACAAATGAAATGCACTAGGGACTAACGTGTTGGTTATGGAAGTGAATAACGGTAACAAACGAAATGCACTATGGACTACCAATATATAATTACAACCTCAGAGAGTCAAATTATGATGAAAAGGAGGATGCAACCGTTTTTCCCGAGACGTACGTAGCCTGATCAACTACGTATGATCGTGGTCGAACGCGAGTATGCTCATAGTAGTCATCTAAAAAAAAAAAAAAATATTAGTACTAGTAAAACTTATTCAACTTTCCCTATTCGTCAAAGAAAAATTCATTATATGCTATGAGCGTCGAACATCTTTATACCATCTTAAGTAAAAGTGTCAAGTACGCGATACGAGTAAACCTAGTACAATTATTTTATGTGCTACTATTACATACAAAAGCATACATGATACGAAAATACTAAGAGCGCCACTTGTTTTTGATGACTATTAAACTCAAATAAATTAGAGTTGGAAAATCGAAAACAAATTTTAAAAAGGCAAAAAGAAGAACGAAATGTCATTTGATTAAGACCTAAATTTAACGGATATTGAGAAATCTCCATAGCTTAACCCATGTTAAGGAACAAATTGGGTCAAGGAAAGCATGATTTTGTATATAACTGGAATACCGAAACCACAAATTGGGTCAAGGAAGCATGCTCTTGTTTTGATAACGACATCGACGTGCTAGTTTTGAGGACAAAACTCAATTTAAGGGAATACGAATGTCACAGATGTGAATTTTGAATCTATTAAATTTACGTGAAACGCGATAGTTCGGGTTAGACTTGTGTGTCTATTGATGTTCCCGATTGTTTACGCGTATTTTGTGTATGAATTTTTTTATGAACGATGCTCATATAACTTATAGCTTGAATGACTTATTATTCGTCTACGTTACGTGCTAGAAACTTCTATTAAAGAAAATAAAACTTATTAACTTAACGCGATCTGTTTTAATTAGACTCGATGCGAAATTAGTATTTCACCCAATTTATTTACAACACACTTAGAAGCTTCTCCATATTCTCCTTTCACCAAATCTACATCTATAGAAACTACTATTACTTGATTTTTTATACTATACCTTCAAATCTCTACTGGAATTCAACAAAAATTGCACCTAACCATTATTAGTTATCAAAATAAAAAGGAAAACAAAAGTCTTGCACTTCTTGTCACAAAACAAAAACCGGTCCCCCCTTATTTTTAAACAAAACCCACGTTTTATATGCACATCTTTTGGTCCCCATTTCAAAAGTAGTACTTCACCAAACCCTTAAATGCCTAGTACTTGTGTCTCCCCTTTCCCCTCTATATCCGACGGGTATCACCTCCACATGATGGTTTTTGAAGCTTTATACTTGTACAACATGTACTCACTAAGAAGTCAAGCTTGGAAACCCAAATTTCCTTCTTTCTTGCTGCCATAAAACATGACCCCTTTCCCCTTTTGCTCTTCCCCAACAAGTTCTTAGTCCCCATGCTTAGTTCCTTTTGGAAGGTCTAGTTACAAAGCTAACTAATTGCTAACTTAGTCCCAACTAAGTTGTGTAACCCTAAACCCATACCCTCTTGCCTATAAATAGAACTATCATTCTTTCCTAAACTCACACATAACCCACAAAGAAAAACACAATCCTTATATTGATTAGGTCACAGCAACAGTAAGTGAACAAGGTTTCGGTTTGATTTAAACAAGCAAGATTGTTAGATATGTGATCTCTAGTTCTTGTTCTATCTTCACCAAATAATTTAGGACCAAATTGTAAGTCACCTTACCCTTTTGTTCATCTCATTTGGTTGATATTTGTACTTGCTCAAAACATGATTTAAAAACTTAGACAATGTGTCAAACAATGGAACTAGTCACGGGTTGGAACTTTAAAGATGTTTACATAATAACCTAAACCATATTTTAAACTAGACATGTCGTCAAGAGAACACGGGTTGGGTGTTCTTAGTAACCGAGACCCATTAACAAAACCAACTAGACCAAAAATGTGTGAGTCTATGTATGATTTGATGCCATGAACAAGTATAAGTTGTGATGAACTAGCATGAATATATGTATGATTTTGTGTGAAGAGAAAATATATGAAACAAACTAGTATGAGTGTATGTAAAACTTCGTGTGTTGTATGCAAGGAATAAGTTACAGAATGTAGGAGAAAATGGTATAAGAAGTATAAGCATTCCATATGGGTAAACTCAAGCAACAAGAAACCCTAAACATAGAAGAGTATGCATGTGTGATGTTGTGCTTATGTGATACCATTGTTAGAGCTAATAGTATGAGTTTATATATGTGAACCGTTACTTATCTATGTTTGATTTCATGCATGTTAAACCTCAAAACAACTCTCTACCCACATGATTCATAAGTACTCGTGGATTGTTATGCGTATGTATTGCCATGTATATGACTTACTGTTTGATTATGTATAGCCACAATCCTGGTGAGTACTAGAGTTATGAGAAAACAAGCTTAAAACCTCCAAGAGTAAACCACTAGTATGCATGCATGTAAGAACCGCCCTGCCAACATTTCTAGTATGTGTGTATGTTTTCTGCATGTATATAATCAAATATGTGTGTGCCTAAATGGGTAAAAATAGCATGCCCATGCACATAAATACCATGGAATCACATATTACCTTAGGACATGTACACTCTCCATTCTTAGGTGTAAGAAACTAGTACTATGTGTGAGGTAAAAGCCAAGTATGAAAAACAATTAGGGACCCTCTCACTTGGGTACAGCGGACGAACAGTGGGCAAGAAGAAATTAAACCATACGTACTTTTGCTTGTAGGCTATGGGGATATATGCTTAATTATGTATGCATGCATGTGCAATTATAAAAATATGAAGACAAAAGAGGACCACCATTTCTACTTTGTGTTGCCTGCATTTACAGTGGACAAAACAAGGACTCCCTTCCATTTTTTTTTATCTAGTATAATGTATGCATTTGTGTTGCCATGATAATAACTAGTCAAAATTGTATGCATGATACATGTATGTGTGTATGACAAAAAGTAATAGCAAAAGTGTTGTCACTCTCATATGTTGTTTGCTTCTTGTGTACTTGACTGCCAAATAAACAAGTGGGATCAAATAATACTAAAGGTTATGTTACATAGATATATATGCATGATAAACTAAGACACTAGGCAATATAAAATGGAACAATGTAGGGTGATGCGTATGGTATAGCTTAACGCAGAAAATGAAACATAAGGCCTTTGCCATTTATCAAATTTTAAGAGTAAATGCAAGTAATATAGTAGTGTAAGACTGGACCGATCACCTCATTTCAAGTCTAGTTTTAATCGACCAAATGACCTTCGCCCAAAGATGTAAAAATATCTTATTAAACTCGACGCGACCTATTTTTCAAAACAATTTTCCGTTTGTTTTAATGTTGAATAACGAAGCCGCAATTAAATTCCAAAGTTGCTTGTTTGACACTCATAACTAATTTAAAACTTACTTGTTTATTTTACTGTGAGTGCACTACCTTGTCTAATTATTTTCTATACTTAGAGACTTCATAAACATGCGATATTTAACAAGTATCGAAGACCTCGCGGCCTATTTTTTTTACAACAAGAACCTGTTTATTTTTCTGACTATTATTTTAACGAGATAGCGAGACCCAAAGTTGACCCCGTGACTAAAATGGTCGAACATGAAAAATGTATAAAAACATTTTATGAATCAAGAGCAAGTATAAATTATCAACTAAGTGCATTGTACATTATTATTTCTTGTATTTAGCCTAAGTACGAATATTTTACTTAGGTTACGAGTAGATCGTTTGCGCATCGTTTTGCGTGCTTTGATATTCCGTACTATCTTTATTGATCATATGCACTACTTCATCGAGGTGAGTTTCATAGCCCCACTTTTAATTGCTTTAACTATTTTGGGGTGAGAACATTGCTTGTTTTTAACGGATGAACATAAGTGCTTTAAACTCATACGTTTGCCTACATGATGTCTAAGTAGCGATATCCCTAGATGCTTTAGCCCACTATCGTGAACCGTTAATTACTTTGTGTAAGCGCGAATGTTATGGATAGATCTATTGGGATTGACATCCCTATCTAATGTTGGTTGTGTGGCCAAATTAGATACACTTACATTTGAGTCGTTACGAATGCTTTGGGATAGGCATTTGCGCGGGCTCTCATTATATCTTGTTGGTTGGTTAACGCTTCGGTGTCACGAGCTTAGGCGTAGGAATACAAACGTATACTATTTTGATTATAACCTTGTTTGGTTATATGCCGGTTGCTTGATTAAATCTTATGGTTCATCACACTATTTAAACTTAAACCTATGAACTCACCAACCTTTGTGTTGACGCTTTAGCAATGTTTTTCTCAGGCATCAAGACGGAGGAGTGGCGTGGTTATGCATGGGAGATTTTTAAATTGAAATGGTCGTGACTAGTATATGGATATTTGGATCAATGTTAAAGTCTTTTGAAACAATGTTTTATTATGATCTTATGTAAATTCGCTTCCGAAACAAGTTTTATGCTCTTAATTAAATTAAACGGCTTTTAAATAGTCGTTCTTTGTATCTATGTCTCGTGATAGTCATGACCGTCGCACCCTATTGTGTTGTATTACTCTGATAAATTGGGGGTGTGACACAAGATAAACACAATCAACTGTTTTGGGTCCAAGTTTGGTTCTTTTTGGTAAAGGTACTAGAACCTTTGCCAAACAACCCCACACTTTCATCCTTTTATAAGAAGGTTGTTTTCCTTTCCATAATTGATATGGAGATTTGTCGCTCTTCTTATGAGGAATCTTATTTAAGATTGTGTTAGCGGCTAAACATGCCTCGTCCCACAAACTATGAGGAGCCCCTGTTGTTATTAACATTGAATTTATCATGTTCTTCATTGTTCTACTTTTACGTTCAGCCACTCCATTTTGTTGTGGAGTATATGGGACTGTTGTTTGGTGTATAATACCAAAGGTTGAACAAAATTCAGAAAAGTCATTGGATTCGTATTCTCCTCCTCGATCAGACCTTAGAATTTTGATCTTTTTGTCAAGTTGATTTTCAACTTCTACTTTATATGTCTTAAACATATTCAAAGCCTCGTCTTTGGTATTTAGTAAGTACACGTAGCAAAATTTACTACAATCATCAATGAAAGTAATATAATAATTCTTTCCTCCTCTTGATGGTGTTGATTTAAAATCACATAAATCCGTATGGATAAAACCAAGTATTTCATTAGATTTTTCCACAGAGTTGTGTGAATAGCTTGTGTACTTAGATTCAACACAGATTTCACACTTGGATTGTTTTTCCATAGAACATTTAGGAAACATGCCTAAGTTTATCATTCTTTGCAAGGAACGGAAATTAACATGGCCTAATCTAGAATGCCATAAAGAAGAAGGATCAAGCATGTACATAGAAGCGGTGCTAGTGCCCGCGTTATTATTATTAATAACATTGTCATCGGTTACAATACTTAATTTGAAGAGTCCCTCATCGAGGTAACCCTTTCCAACATACACACCACCCTTAGTGATTACAAATTTGTCTGATTCAATTACAAACTTAAATCCCATATTGCTAAGAATAGGGCCAGAAATCAGATTCTTGGTGATGGTTGGCACATGAAGCACGTTTGAGAGTACTAGATCCTCTCCAAAAGTCATCTTCAATATGACTTTTCCTTTTCCTTCAATCTTTGAAGCCGTTCCATTTCCAAAGAACATTGCTTCACTTTCATTCAGTTTTTGATAAGATGCAAACATCTTTCTTGAATTGCTGATATGATTTGTTGCACCTGTGTCATACCACCAATCAACAACATTAGTGGTTAAAAAAGCCAAAGAGGTATCAATCATTCCAGCAAATTCTTTTAGAGAGTCGACATGGTTTGCTTGGTTCGAATTTCCTCCTCGATACTCTTTCTTGTGGCGATAATCCTTAGCCTTATGACCAGGTTTCCCACATACCCAACAATGAACTACTTTCTTAAAGTTGTTGTTCTTCTGTTGGTTATTTTTCTTACCATCCTTAGGATTTTTCTGTCCAGAGCCACCGCCATTTTTGCCTTTGTTTTTGTTGTTGGATTTGTGTTTGGCAGAACTTTCTCCAACCATATTGGCGTTTGGTTCAATTGAAACTGCATCCACCTTGTCCTGCATCCTGTTATCTTCTTCAACACGAATTTTAAGAACTAATTGTTCAAAACTCATATTCTTAGTCAAATGTTTAAGATATAACATAAAAAATTTCCAAGATGGAGGAAATTTTTCAATAATGGAACCAACAAGAAAGTTAGAGTTTATACCCATGCCTTCTACTTCCAATTCGTGAACAATTATTTGGAGTTCTTCCAATTTTTTCACTACAGGCTTTGCATCGTTCATCTTAAAGTTCAGAAATTTACCAACAACAAATTTCTTAGAACATGCAACTTCAGTCCTGTATTTCTTTTCAATTGATTCCCAAATCTCCCTTGTAGAAGCAAAGGTCGAATAAATATCATACATTGAATCATCCAAAGCATTCAGAATATAATTTCTGCAATTATATTCATTATGATTCCATTGTGAGGCGGCCCTTTCATAGTCTGCCATTTGTGCCTCAATAGGAACATTCTGATCAACACTATACGGATCCACTGGTTCAGAATCCGTAAGTGTATATGCAACATACAAAGATGTTAAGTAAAACAACATCTTTTGTTTCCAGCGACGAAAATCAGAACCCTTAAACTTTTCAGGTTTTTCCACATGCAATTTCAACACAGTTTGATCCATCTTGAAATTTCTGTTTAAGATTGTATGGAATAAATAAACATAATACTAATTGTATTCTACATAATCGTAGATTACAAATAACAGATTGAGGCCTGCAACAATATGCAGTGTCCTTAAACAGAAATTCGTCCCTAGTACGAACTATTTAGAGGATACAACAATCAAATCAAGATAAACTTGAATCTGACGAATCTCTACATTGTTTTTCTTGATGGATTCTGATGTGGTATATATACTTCATGAAACAGCACCAATGAACCATCGTGACTTTTCCAGAAAGCAGTTAATTGAGCCCAAGAGCCCCAAGGGCCAATGCCCATCTTTTGACCTTTTAATATATATATTAGTTGTACATATATTAAGCCCAATAAGACCTACCATTCACCATTCACTAGCATGTCCATTAGTATGGAATTAAGTAATTAGTAGGAATGGATCCAAGGTCCTTATAAACATGTTTTGGTTTCCTTTTTCTGGCGATGTGGGACAAGAACTTTACATGTTCCAACACCTTTGAACTAAAACTCCTTTGTCGTATGTAGTTGTATATTATGATGTAACCTACAACTCACTTTTTTCTTTATCATTGTTGTGACAATCCGTTAATTTCAGGTCGATATTCTAATCTCGACTATTAAGTATTATATGTTTACTTTAATGAGAATATTAAATTATCGGCTAAAGGAGAAGGTTATAACTTGAAACTTAACGTAATAATGTCGTTTAGATGAAAACCGACAAGGAATACGTTAGGTATCGATATTATATTCTTAAAATAACATATGAATGATTTTATTGTATTTATTTTTATTTCTCGTGTTTTACGTTTTAACGAATGATGAGAACTACTAATAATCGCGATACCGACGGATGCCCAAAAATTTATGTTTTATTATCGACTGTCTCGATATTTAATATTTTTGATGTTTTCGATTTAATTACGTTTTAAAACGTGTCGAAGCCATATTATTATATTTAAGAAGCGTTTTAACTTTTGAAAAGTATTTTTACGAAACCCGAGTGCCGTAAATATTTTCAAATTTGACTAATAGTCATTTTCTACCCTTTAAACTATTAAATTGTTTTATAGTTCACAAGATTGCAAAATTGGCAAAAACTACCTTCCACAACTACTACTATATATTAATTTTCCACTAACTAAAACACACGCACACAATATTTTTTATAAAAATCAAACTCTCTCCCTTGTTTTCTCCTCCCTCTTGCCGTCCATAATCAACACCAAAACACCCTTGTAATTTTTTATTCAACTTGAATCTTGTAAAACTAATAAAAGTCCCATCTTAGTTTTTCAAAGGTGAATCTTTTGATACCAAAATTCCTTACATGCATAATGTTTGAAGATTTTGATAAAAACAAGAATAATTGAAGGTATTTTTATAATTATGAATATAATGATCTTGAAAAGATCATGATATTTTCATATAAAAAGTTTGATTTTTAATCTTGATTTTTGGTTTTGATCAACATGCAAGTGCTAGGATTGATGGGAATGATATTAAGGGATTAGGATGAGTAGAAAAGTGGTTGGAATTGCTTGAAAAACTGTTTTAGTATGATTTTAAAGAGTTGATTTTGGGCAGTGAGTGTAGGCTGTTTTTGAGGGTTTGAATGTTGAGTTATTTTTAAACTAATTGGATAGTGTCATAGAGAATTGTCTTAGCTTTGATTTGATATAAAGTAGCACTTCCAACTCCAAACGAGGAGGAAGTTATGATAATTTGATTTTCGTGTACCGGGAAACGAGTGTTGACACAATCCGAAAATTGTTGTCGATATTTGGATCGAATCTCGGGGACTATAGAATGAGTTTTAGAAATAGTCAAGGGCTGATATAAGTTGCTAAACCTCAGGTCATGAGTCTATTTTCAAACACGAGTGTCGCTTTTGTTGGGTCAAAAAGTTGATGTGGCAGAAACTCAAAAACGAAGAAAACATGAAGGCATTTGTCCAAGCGTTGACAAGTGTATTCCAAGAATTGTCAAGAACAAAACAAGCGTTGACAGAAGTAAGCATTGTCATGTACAATCCAAGCATTGTCATGTACAATGTAAGCATTGATAGAAACGTAGACAAGAAGCCTTTAGAAGCTTCTATTTGGATATATATGCAGGATATGTTCTGTATATAGTTATTTAAATAGAAGATTCACATGTTTATTCATTCTTATCTCTTGTAAAACCCTAATCCTTACACTATAAAAGGAACCAAGGGTTATTAGGTTTTTCATAACTCATATTCACAATGTAAACCTAAAAGCGTGTGTCGACTAGACGTGGGATTCAATCTATACACGTCTAGTGGTTGTTTATTATTAATATAATGAGCAATCCAATTGTTTTAATTCATGTTCACTATGTCCAAACACCTTGTTAATTTGTCGTGTTCTAATTCCGCTTTGATTATCTAATCATATGAACATGATGCATTCCTAGTAGCTTAAAAGATCCGGAAACCAAGGTTTCCACAATTGGTATCAGAGCCTCGTGGCTCGTGATGCTAGGACCAACAAGGTGTTCGTGTATCGCGAAGAAGAAGAAAAATCCGTCTAGGGTTTTTCTAGACGTTTTTGTGTGCGTAGTAGTATTCAGAAGGTCATAACTTTTTATTGAACCGTTGGATTGTCACGAAATTTCTTGTGTGTGTTCTATACACATATATCTAGACATCCACCGGAGGGATTGTCAAGTTTTATCCCCAAGAAAAAGTTATTAGGCGTCAAAGTCAGCAGTGAGTATATGCAGTTTTCTGTGGACAGCCATGTTCAAAACATGATTTCTCCTTCGTTAACCGTTGGATCATCATGATTTTAGAACTGTAGATTATTGGCACTTGTGTCTAGAATCTCACCGAAGGGATCTTCGATCTGAGCTTTCGTGAGGAAGTTATTTGAAGTCTAAGTCGGCTGCAAAGAAGGTACGAGGTATTCTTTTTCACATAAAATCATGACCTAGGGTTCCTCAAACCCTAGCTCGATTATAGACAGAAAATAATGATCTTATGGATGATTAAAAAGCAAGATTAGTTGATAATGCTTTATGATCGAATGTTATTGCACAAAGTTTGCTGCTGGATTATGGATTGTTTTTCAAGAACCCTAGATCTGATATTATTAGAACAACAGATTTACATGCTCGTTGATCGTACATGTATGAAAATTAAACCCTACTTTATAGGGAATATATTTGATTTTCTGTTGATCGTGGGATAATGATATGCGCATATGGTCCCAAGATTGGTCAAACAATTTTGGTTCTGTGTTTTGTTCATACACTCGGTAGAATGTGGATATGGGAGTTTTGAAATATTATAGTTTGGCTTGCTAATGTTTAGGATCGCATGTTTTATGAGTAAATAGCTAAGTCGGATCAGTTTTGGAAGCAGCGTTCATATCTAACATCAAGGAATGGCTGAAACGTGACTGTTAAGGATACAGGTTATTGGTTGCTACATTGTAGGAATTACAACGGGAATTTGTTCTAAAATAAATATTGCATGGAAAGTTACCGTAATTACAGGTCTACTCTTTTGGAAAGTGAAGTAACAGTGTTTGAAGAAGGTTACATTGATATCAACAGAGAATAGATATCTCCGAATTTAATAGACAATGTTCTTTTTCCTGATTTTTAGGGCACAACTTATTTAGTGCAATATTTATGGAGTAAAAAGGGAATGATATGTTGACTAAATGAAGAAGTGGTTATTATTCTTAAATATTTTCTTCAAGACGTGTAGGTTTAAACGTGGGGATAAAGATAAGTGGGACGCTGATGTTATAGACGCTGACGTTTGTAATTTTGACGCTGACAGAAATAAGTCTAAGGCTGACAAGAAGCGTTGACATGAGTTGTCCAAGAAACACTTGTTCAAACGTTGTTAGGTGTTGTCCGATATCAGACAATGCATGTGTTTAAGAAGTTGGACAGTAAGGGATCTCGGATAACAAAAGAATGGCTGCTGTTGAGAAAATTGGTATGTTTTTAGCACACAAAAAGGGAGTTTTTACACGCTAAGGTACATGGAATCTCCGTTTTTATATAGAATATCATGTTGATATTTATGACTCGAATATTTTTAAAAGGGATTAATGATCTTAATACGAGTTAGCAACTATTCGTGGGAATTTGATGGATATTTTATTATGTAAAAGGGATAGCCTTAGAGTTATCCATATTGGTGGCTTTTACATATGGTATGAAGACGTTATTCCATTAAAATCGTCATGAAAAGGTGTTGGCTTAAGGGGAAGAATTCTTATGGTAAGCTTGATGATTGAAGAAGATTTTCGCGAGTTTGTGTTTTGTCATATTGTTAAGTCAATGGCTGACATCCATAACTTAACAATAACTTGTTCGTGCTTTACATGGTTGGTGACGAAGACTTGTCATAACACTTAAAGGAGTTACATTATCGTGCTCAGTGTCTCACAAAGGATGAGAATATTAACAAGGGATCAAGGTCTACTTATAATTTGCTATGGGTATAAGTTCTTCATCACATGGATAGTACAAGACATGGAACACAAGTTTGGGTTATTCTACTTCTACATCAAGAATATTATATTTATTTTTCTTCAAGATCATGACATAGAGCTACATTTGGAGAATCTTCAAGATTGCATACATTGTTTACTTCCCTGTTGATGTGCCAAAAAGGGGAAGACATACATGCTACATTTGAGGGGAAGCAATTTGAAGATCATGTACAACTTACAAGAGATATACAAAGAGTTTTGCCGACATCAACTAGGGGAAGATTGTTGGGTCAAAAAGTTGATGTGGCAGAAACTCAAAAACGAAGAAAACATGAAGGCATTTGTCCAAGCGTTGACAAGTGTATTCCAAGCATTGTCAAGAACAAAACAAGCGTTAACAGAAGCAAGCATTGTCATGTACAATCCAAGCATTGTCATGTACAATGTAAGCATTGATATAAACGTAGACAAGAAGCCTTTAGAAGCTTTTATTTTGATATATATGCAGGATATGTTTTGTATATAGTTATTTAAATAAAAGACTCACATGTTTATTCATTCTTATCTCTTGTAAAACCCTAATCCTTACACTATAAAAGGAACCAAGGGTTATTAGGTTTTTCATAACTCATATTAACAATGTAAACCTAAAAGCGTGTGTCGACTAGACGTGGGATTCAATGTATACACGTCTAGTGGTTGTTTATTGTTAATATAATGAGCAACCCAATTGTTTTAATTCATGTTCTTTGTGTCCAAACACCTTGTTAATGTGTCGTGTTCTAATTCCGCTTTGATTATCTAATCATATGAACATGATGCATTCCTAGTAGCTTAAAAGATCCGGAAACAAAGGTTTCCACAAGTTTTACAAACGGAATTGTTTAAATATGTCAAAATGGTTTTACAAATCAAAGGCGTAAAACTATCTGGTTTTTACAACACAAAGATGTGTCGGGCAGAAGGTCTTAGAAGATATATTTTTGAATAAAATTTGAACTGAGTCTTATTCATATTATGTGTGAGTTTGTCACCAAGTTTCGTCGAAATCGGACAAGTGTAGATAGAGTAGATTGGTGTTTACATTTGGAGTGTATATGCTGATTGGTATTTTGGACACGTAGTTCAATGGTCGTGTGGCGTGAGTTTGAGTAATTCACTATTGGACATGGTGATTTACTCAAGTGTTTAGTCATTATATCAATGAATTAGCTACTGGTCCGAGTGAAGTAAAATGATAGTTTGACTTATGTTGACTTGGCGTCTTATGACGGGTCAATATCAAGAGTGCAAATGTTTAAAAGAATAGTGTTGAATAAAAGCGTATAGTAACATCACTTGTATCGTTATATTTTTCGGGATTGTCATGGTTTTGTAATTTTGATTTTTATATTATTTAAGGATGATTTATACTTGAGTCGATTATTAACGAGCGCGCCTTATTTGGAAGGTTGCGGTTTTCGTTTTTAAACGGGCATCACTAATCGTCGGCGATCGTCTCATTACCACTATTGGCTAAGGTGAGTATATAGCCTCGCTTTTAACATGTTTACTTGTTTTATAAAACCCGCGAGGGGGATAACATGCTTGTTTATTTAAAATAAAGGGTACAACAAGAATTTGTGAAAACCCTACTTATTAGAATAGTATGGGTGCAACGAGAAGTTGTGGAAACCCTACTTATTGGAAAAGCATTTATTATAAATGAAGGGTGCAACGAGAAGTGTGGTAAACCCTCTTTGTTTTAAAACTTGAACACAAGGAACTCGATTGTATGTTTAGATGAAAGTTATTACATAAGTTTGTTTAGCCTTAAAAGACCCATGAATCGTGAATTGTTAATCGAAGTAACGCTAATGCAATGGATAGATCTATCGGGGTGACACCCAGTCCGGTCGTGACTAACTATCGCGTGGTGTTGTGATGCACTAGTAATGAAATATCAGATTCATTGTGTAAGAGAAATATACGCACTTGGCTAGGTGTGTTGGGCTGAAATAATATATGTTAACGTTCTATGTCACGAGGCTTATGTAATGACACCGATAATTATGTCCGTACAACATAATTGTCTTTGATAAATTATTAACCATGGAAGGTTATTTTGAACACTTGTGTTCTCTTTATTTAAATTAAACTCTATAGATTCACTCCGAAAATTTTGCTGACTTTTTAACATGTTTTATTTCAGGTCCATATAGAAGGCACTCGATGAAGGCGGTTTCGCAACATATTTGAAATGTTTTGGCCCGCTTTTATAAATTATATCCATTCAAAGAACTTTATCATTTATTGTGTTTGTAAAGATTAAATTATCTAGGACCGTGTGAAAAGTTTTAATTGTTAAGTGAAAATGAATGGATGTTTTTATTGAAACGACTCGTTTTGAGCCGTTTTTTATGATTATGAGATTGAACCATGATAGTAACACCCACGGACCCTTCCGTTGCTATGACTGAAATTGGGGGTGTTACAGAGTGGTATCAGAGCTCATGTTATAGAGAAGGAAAAGATCTTCCAAAAATGAATTTTTGAAATCTTTTAACAATAACAGTTGCAAGCGAAACCTCCGAGTTGCTAATGGACGAGTATGAAGTATTTATATATATGTGGGGTTATATATATATATATATATATATATATATATATATATATATATATATATATATATATATATATATATATATATATATATATATATATATATATATATATATATATATATATATATGTTGTAATATTTATCGATTGTTTGAACTTGTGAATTACAAGGTATTTTTTCATTTATTTAATTACAAATGATAATTTTATTCTTATACGAGATGTTTATACGACGTAGATTGTCACGAAGCCACTCTGGTCATTTTAATGCTAGCGCTGAAGCTATTCCTGAAATGAATCCTGTTATTCTCGAGAGTAACTAAGTTATGGATATACATGATCCCAACGAAACGGTTAATATTCTTGCTGATATTATTTTTGTTACAAGGATTTTGATTTCTTTGGTTCTTATTCTTGATTTATCGATCCGTTCATTTCGTTTAGCAAATTTAATTTGCATTTTCATTAATCTTCGACATTATACTGTTTTGATAGAAACAAGTTTGTCCGAGATGGTACTATTGATTGTTAGGAACTGAGATTGATTGTTATGGTGTTCACATGCCAACCAGGATACCATATCATATCACTGATCATTTTCTGTTAAATCAGTTTCTCATTTGTTTCGATCTTGATCTCTTACGTTGAGCTAGCGATGCTTAAATAAAGTGATTTATAATCGTTGAAAAAAATTGGCCATTTATTTGAACAAGGAAATTATAAATTTTTGAACTACGAATTTCTGAATCTTATTTGGAAGGACTTGATCAAACCATGGAAATAATGATTCATAAACGTGTGGGCTTAAGCATATAGCATCTGTGTGATTAAACTCTTATTGACTCATAATTTTTTTGCTCGATTCATTCTTTAATCTTGTTCCTCTAATTCTTTTATCATGAAATGGTTGTATTGGGGCTGTTCCAAAACCGGCAATTGAGGAGGATATCAAGCGTCTCTGAAAAACACTGAAGAAATCTTCTTCTTGTGGGACCGAGTAGCCTTCTTAGCCACGTGAGTTACCTAGTAAATCTTAGTAGATTAGTTTATCAATTGTAGTATCTTTTCATAAATCCCTAACTAAAATGTGACATCAGTTAGTAGGACTAGTCTTTTAAGTTGTATGACATTAGACGATGATTATCTATAATGCTTAACAATACAACTTGTACTAGTTTGTGATCAATGGAATGACTATCTTTTGATTCCTAATTCTACATCGTTCTATTATTATCTTTCTTGCTTTTCTCTTTAAATTCTTGTGGTATAACGCAATCATTGAATGAATACTCATTATGATTTGATTTGCGTTACAGAAGACTCATGTAGTCAATGAAAGCTATGACTGAAGCACGAATGCGCTAAGTTATTAGTGAATAAGTTGTTGTATCTTTAGTTGAATTCATGGCCAACATGAATGATGGATCTGGAACTGGAGCTGAAGCTAAAACTGGTAGAACCCAAACCGTCAAGGTCAAGCAGTATATTCACGACTGATCAAGAATAAATGCGGTGATGTGACTTCTTCTAAGCCAATTGCTATTTGTGAAGCTGTCTGCATGGATTATTAGCTCATGGGACACATAATTCAAGGCAAAACTGATGAGGTTACAGAAGGGAAAAATAAGTCCAAATTGAAAATTCTTTTCGTGCATTAGAGCTCGTAAGTATATCGAAAAAGGTTGTGGATTATTCATGGCTTAGGTATCGTAGAAGTAATCGTAAGAGAAGTAAGTAGAATTAATCTAGTCATTTGTGACTATCCTGAAGTGTTTCCGGAAGATTTGCCAGGGCCTCCGCCTCCAAGGAAAATATAATTCTAAATTGATCTAATCTCTGGTGCTGCAACTATGGCACGTGCGCCATATTGATTAGCACCATCCGAGTTGAAGTAATTATTTGTGTAATTGCAAGAACTATCTGATAGATGTTTTATTCGACCGAGCTCGTCAGTTTGTAGAACTCCTATTCTATTCGCTAAGAAGAAAGATGATTCGTTTCGTATGTGTATCGATTACCGAGAGCTGGATAAGCTAACGATCAAGAATCGTTACCCATTTCCATAAATTGATGATTATTTGATCAACTTTAAAACTCTCGTGTTTTCTCCAAGATTCTGGTGTTTTCTCCAAGGTTGATCTTTGTTTTTCTTATCATCAACTTCGCATACGCGAGGAAGATATTCCTAGTACGGCGTTTAGAACTTGTGATGATCATTATGAGTTTAGTGTTATGCCTTCTGGTTTGACCAGTACACCTACTGTATTCATTGACTTAATGAATTGTATGTGTAAGTCGTGTCTTGATAAATTCGTAATCGTTTTCCTTGATTATATTCTAATCTGCTCTAATAGCGAGGAAGAGCATGTCGAACACTCAAGGACTATCTTGAAGTTGTTAAAGAACAAAAATTGTACGCGAAACTCTCAAAGTGTGATATTTGGATTAGATCCGTACGATTCTCTGACATGTGACTGATAAAAGTGGGGTACATGTTAATCCTGCGAAAATCGAAGCCATCGAAAATTTGAGTGCACCAACTACTCAAATTGAAATACGACAATTTTTAGGTTTGGCTGGTTAATACTGAAGGTTTATTGAAGGATTTTCTGTAATATCAAAACCATTAACCAAGATAACTAAAAAGAATGAACCATATGTGTGGTGAGATGATGTAGAGAAAGCTTTTCAAACCATGAAAAGAGAACTCTACAACACGCCGATCTTATCGTTACCCAAAATAAGTAAAGATTTTGTTGTTGATTGTGATACATCTCTTAAAATATTTAGAGCTATTGACTTGTGTATGCTTGTAGGAACCTTAGGAAGAATAAGGAAACTACACAACCCATGACTTGTAATTGGGTGCGGTGATTTTTACTCTTTGTCTATGGAGACATTAATTGTATGGCACTAAATGTACGGTATCCACCGATAGAAAGATCCTACAATGTATTCTGGAATAAAAAGAGGTAAATAAGCCTTTAAGTGATTGCGATTGTGTTATTCGTTAACATTTAGGTAAGAGCAAATTACAATGGATTCATTGTTAAGCTCTTGAAAAATCAGTCTGAATATGATTTAATTTGTGTCAATGTTGACTGATTAACTCTGCTCATTTTATTCCGATAAATAAAATGATCGTGCGAACTAAGAATCGTTTGTTATCTGCTCATAGTAGACATCGAAGTTATGACGATGTGAAGCGAAAACCTTTTGAAATCGAGGTAGGTGGAAAAGTTATGCCAAAGCTATCACCATGAAAAGGTGTTATATATTTTGGAAAACATGGGAAGTTAAGTCCCCGTTAGTTGGGCCATTCGAGATGATATCGAAAGTGAGTCTGGTGGCATGAAAACTTAAATTACCTCGAGAGTTACAAGGAATTCACAATACTTTTCATATGTTGAACCTAGAGAAATTTCTTCCCAACGAAGATCTTACTAACCCTCTTGATGAAGTATGATTCGACGGTAAGTTGAATTTGATCAATGAACCTGTTGATACTATCGATAAGGAATTTAGACAACCGAAGCAAAGTCGTATTCCTATTGTCAAATTTGATGGAACTCAAGACGAGGACCAAAAATACGTTTAACCCTTTGATTTCAACGAGCGATTGAGGAAGAACGCAAGTTGATCTTCGGGATGAAGATCCCAATTTGGTGGGGATGATGTGACAATCCGTCAATTTCAGGTCGATATTCTAATCTCGACTATTAAGTATTATATATTTACTTTAATGAGAATATTAAATTATCGGCTAAACGAGAAGGTTATAGCTTGAAACTTAACGTAATAATGTCGTTTAGATGAAAACCGACAAGGAATATGTTAGGTATCGATATTATATTCTTAAAATAACATATGAATGATTTTATTGTATTTATTTTTATTTCTCGTGTTTTACGTTTTAACGAATGACGAGAACTACTATTGATCGCGATACTGACGGATGCCCAAAAATTTATGTTTTATTATCGACTGTCTCGATATTTAATATTTTCGACGTTTTCGTTTTAATTACGTTCTAAGTCGTGTCGAAGCCATATTATTATATTTAAGAAGCTTTTTAACTTTTGAAAAGTATTTTTACCAAACCCGAGTCCCGTAAATATTTTCAAATTTGACTAATAGTCATTTTCTACCCTTTAAACAATTAAATTGTTTTATAGTCCACAAGATTGCAAAATTGTCAAAATCTACCCTCCACAACTACTACTATACATTAATTTTCCACTAACTAAAACACACACACACAATATTTTTTATAAAAATCAAACTCTTTCCCTTGTTTTCTCCTCCCTCTTGCCGTCTATAATCAACACCAAAACACCCTTGTAATTTTTGACTCAACTTGAATCTTGTAAACCAATAAAAGTCCCATCTTAGTTTTTCAAAGGTGGATATTTTGATACTAAAATTTCTTACATGCATAATGTTTGAAGATTTTCATAAAAACAAGAATTGTTGACGGTATTTTTTTGATTATGCATGTAATGATCTTGAAAAGATCATGATATTTTCATATAAAAAGTTTGATTTTTAATCTTTGATTTTTTGTTTTGATTAACATGCAAGTGTTAGGATTGATGGGGAATGATATTAAGGGATTAGGATGAGTAGAAAAGTGGTTGGAATTGCTTGAAAAATTGTTTTAGTACGATTTTAAAGAGTTGATTTTATAAAGTGAGTGTAGGCTGTTTTTAGTGTTTGAATGTTGAGTCATTATTAAACTAATAGGATAGTGCTGTAGAAATATGTCTTAGCTTTGATTTGATATAAAGTAGCACTTCCAACTCCAAACGAGGAGGAAGTTATGATGATTTGATTTTCGTGTACCAGAAAACGAGTGTTGACACAATCCGAAAATTGTTGTCGATATTTGGATCGAATCTCGGGGACTATAGAATGAGTTTTAGAAATAGTAAAGGGCTGATGTAAGTTGCTGAACCTCAGGTCATGCGTCTATTTTCAAACCCGAGTGTCGGTTTTATAAACGGAATTGTTTAAATATGTCAAAATGGTTTAACAAGTCAAAGGCGTAAAACTGTCCGGTTTTTACAACACAAAGATGTGTCGGGCAGAAGGTCTTATAAGTAATACTTTTGAATGAAATTTTAACTGCGTCTTATTCATATTATGTTTGAGTTTTTCACCAAGTTTCGTCGAAATCGGACAAGTCTAGATAGGGTAGATTGGTGTGTACATTTGGAGTGTATATGCTGATTGGTATTTTGGACACGTAATTTAATGGTCGTGTGGCGTGAGTTTGAGTAATTCACTATTGGACATGGTGATTTACTCAAGTGTTTAGTCGTTATATCAATGACTTAGCTACTGGTCCGAGTGAAGTATAATGATAGTTTAACTTACGGTGACTTGGCGTCTTATGACGGGTCAATGTTAAGAGTGCAAATGTTTAAAAGAATAGTGTTAAATAAAAGGGTATAGTAATATCACTTGTATCGTTATATTTTTCGGTATTGTCATGGTTTTATAATTTTGATCTTTATATTATTTAAGTATGTATTATACTTGAGTCGATTATTAACGAGCGCGCCTTATTTGGTAGGTTGTGGTTTTCGTGTTTAAACGGGCATCACTAATCGTCGGCGATCGTCTCATTACCACTTTTGGCTCAGGTGAGTCTATAGCCTCGCTTTTAACATGTTTACTTGTTTTATAAAGCCCGAAGGGGGATAACATGCTTGTTTATTTAAAATAAAGGGTACAACGAGAAGTTGTGAAAACCCTACTTATTAGAAAAGTATGGGTGCAACGAGAAGTTGTGGAAACCCTACTTATTGGAAAAGCATTTATTATAAATGAAGGGTGCAACGAGAAGTGTGGTAAACCCTTTTTGTTTTAAAAATTGAACACAAGGAACCCGATTGTATGTTTAGATGAAAGTTATTACATAAGTTTGTTTAGCCTTAAAAGACCCATGAATCGTGAATTGTTAATCGAAGTAACGCTAATGCTATGGATAGATCTATCGGGGTGACGCCCAGTCCGGTCGCGACTAGCTATCGCGTAGTGTTGTGATGCACTAGTAATGAAACATCAGATGCATTGTATAAGAGAAATATACGCACTTGGCTAGGTGTGTTGGGCTGAATAATATATGTTAACGTTCAATGTCACGAGGCTTAGGTAATGATGCCGATAATTATGTCCGTACAACATAATTGTCTTTGATAAATTATTAACCATGGAAGGTTATTTTAAATACTTATGTTCTTTTTATTTAAATTAAACTCTATAGATTCACTCGGCAAATTTTGCTAATTTTTTAACATGTTTTATCTCAGGTCCATATAGAAGGCACTCGATGAAGGCGGTTTCGTGAAGCTTGCATATTTGAAATGTTTTAACCCGCTTTTATAAATTATATCCATTCAAAGAACTTTATCATTTATTGTGTTTGTAAACATTAAATTATCTGGGACCGTGTGAAAAGTTTCAATTGTTAAATGTAAATGAATGGATGTTTTTATTGAAACGACTCATTTTGAGCCGTTTTTTATGACTATGAGATTGAACCATGATAGTAACACCCAAGGACCCTTCCGCTGCTAGGACCGAAATTGGGGGTGTTACAGATTGGTATCTGAGCTCATGTTATAGAGAACGAGAAGATTTTCCAAAAATAAATTTTTGAAATCTTTTAACTATAACAGTTGCAAGCGAAACCTCCGAGACGAGTATGAAGTATTTATATATATGTGGGATTATATATATATATATATATATATATATATATATATATATATATATATATATATATATATATATATATATATATATATATATATATATATATATATATATATATATATATATATATATATATATATATATATATATATATATATATATATATATATATATATATATATATATATATATATATATATATATATATATGTATATATATATATATATATATATATATGTATATATATATATATATATATATATATATATATATATATATATATATATATATATATATATATATATATGTATAGATTTCGGTTCAAATGAGAACTTTTTAAAGTTGAAAAAATAAGAACTTGCTAAAATCTCACAAATGACACTCTACTTCAAATAATTTTTAAACGGGATTAACTAAAACTAAGTTCTTTAATAATTTGATAGGCTTTCTTTTGAAAATTGACGAATTCTAGGTGATACATCTTGATTTAAGGTGTGATTTGTATCATGTCTTGGTATCGTGTATCATGTTATTTAGTGGTGGTTGTGTATCAAATGTACCATTTTATGTATAAGATATTATCTTGTTGAGATTTTGATGTATGTGTATCACATTTTTAATTGTGTATCAGTAATACGTGTCACAATAAGTCGTCGTTTATTAGTCAATAGAATGTTAAGTTGTATAAATAATGTATATTTTCGTGTATTATTGGTAATATGATTGTGTATCAATGTTTTATTGGTGTTTTAGATTAGTTCTTATTTTTACAACTTTAAAAAAGCTCTCACATTAACCTTCCTCTATATGTATATATATATATATATATATATATATATATATATATATATATATATATATATATATATATATATATATATATATATATATATATACATATATATATTTATATTTATACTAGCCTTTAGACCCGTCCGGTGGACGAGCTAGCTTTAAGTATATATTTTTGATAAAAATTGAAGTTATGTGTGTTTTTATTAGAAGTTTAGTATATGCAGTGTTAGTTATGAAATTAATATTTTAATAATGTAGCATAAAATGGACAAAAATAACGTAGTTTAAATAACTTATTTATTTAAGAATATTATGAGTTAATTGAATTTGCATACGTCAATTATATGAATAAGTTTGTTACATTAAAATTTTTTAGAATTTAATAATATTATATAAGATATTTTATGTATTTTTGAATGTTATGAGGTAATAAATTTTGTATATGTTAATGTTATGAATAACCTTACATTAATTTTTTTAAATTAATATTATAGCTATTATTTTTTGTCACGTGTTTAATATATAGCAACACTATATAGCCGAGACTAAAACATAACAGTCCGAATATTTAAAAATATTTTTGTTTTAGTAAGTCAAACTATTGTGAATCATTTGTAATTCCTTCTTTTTCAAGCATGTTATGAAAGCTTTTTAATGAATTATATGTGTCATTTTTACTGAATTTTGTATTTAAGGCATCATTTGTAATTCCTATTTTCTTTTTGAAGCATTTTATAGAAACCTTTTAATGAATTACATGTGTCATTTTTATAGAAATTTGTATTTAAGGCATTGTTTCACCATCATTTCTATAGAATTTTATTTATAAGGCATCATTTGTAATTCCTATTTTCTTTTTGTATTTAAGACATTGTTTCACTATCTTTTTATAGAATTTTGTATTTAAGGCATCATTTGTAATTCCTATTTTCTTTTTAAGGCATTTTATGGAAACCCTTTAATGAATTACATGTGTCATTTTTATAAAATTTTGTATTTAAGGCATTGTTTCACCATCCTTTTTATAGAATTTTGTATTTAAGGCATCATTTGTAATTCCTATTTTCTTTTTGTATTTAAGGCATTGTTTCAACATTTTTTATAAAATTTTGTATTTAAGGCATCATTAGTAATTCCTATTTTCTTTTGAAGCATTTTATGGAAATCATTTAATGAATTACATGTGTCATTTTTATAGAATTTTGTATTTAAGACATTGTTTCACCATCCTTTTTATAGAATTTTGTATTTACGGCATCATTTGTAATTCCTATTTTATTTTTATACTTAAGGCATTTGTTTCACCATCTTTTTATAGAATTTTGTATTTAAAGCATGATTTGTAATTCCTATTTTCTTTTTGTATTTAAGGCATTGTTTCACCATTCTTTTTATAGAATTTTGTATTTAAGGCATCATTTGTAATTGCTATTTTCTTTTTGAAGCATTTTATAGAAACCCTTTAATGAATTAGATGTGTCATTTTTATAGAATTTTGTATTTAAGGCATTGTTTCACCATCCTTTTTATAAAATTTTGTATTTAAGGCATCATTTGTAATTCCTATTTTCTTTTTGTATTTAAGGCATTGTTTGGCCATCCTTTTTTATAGAATTTTGTATTTAAGGCATCATTTGTAATTCCTATTTTCTTTTTAAAGCATTTTATGGAAACCCTTTAATGAATTACATGTGTCATTTTTATATAATTTTGTATTTAAGGCATTGTTTCACCATCCTTCCTATATAAGGGTTTTTGATATATATATATATATATATATATATATATATATATATATATATATATATATATATATATATATATATATATATATATATATATATATATATATATATATATATATATATATATATATATATATATATATATATATATATATATATATATATATATATATATATATGTTGTAATCTTTATCGATTGTTTGAACTTGTGAATTACAAGGTATGTTTTCATTTATTTAATTATAAATGATAATTTTATGCTTATACGAGATGTTTATATGACGTAGATTGTCACGAAGCCACTCTAGTCATTTTAATGCTAGCACTGAAGCTATTCCTGAAATGAATCCTGTTATTCTCGAGATTAACTAAGTTGTGGATATACATGATCCCAACGAAACTATAACACCCCCACAATTGCAATGCGCAACGGAACTACAACATTTGGGTGCTACGTAGTTATCATCACACATAAGGTATATTAAACGACTCAAAGAGACGTAAAGGTTTAAACATAAATTAAAGATTGATTAAATCATCAAAGTCTACAGTTTTCCAATTCCCAAGATGATACAAAACAGAGTTTGCGTTTAGGTCCCCACTGAATCTCAACCCAAAAGTACATTTTTGCTCACATGACAGAATAATAAAAGAGTTTTAAGTTAAACAAGGGTGGAAAAACAAGTAGACCGCCAAGCCACAACAACTTCCATCCTCGCATGCTCCGCTGCTATCAACCTTGGTTACCTGAAACACATGCTTAAAACTGTCAACACAAAGGTTGAGCGAATCTATAGGTTTATCAAATCATAAGTTGAACATAAGTACTAAAAACCAATCATGATCATTCAATAGCATTGTCGTACTCACAATCTATTATTCAAGGATAAGACAATTGTGTTTAAGCTCATGACACTAATCCGTTAACTCAATCACCCGCGTAATAATTACCGGCGTGATTCAAATGAAACCAGTTCCCCTACTAAAGGCATCTGTTGCAATTATACCTTATCTCTTATCACAAATTATCCGTCCGCAGGGGGTATCAACGTACTAGCCCTCGTCTCGGATAGGGTAGTCAACCCCATAGTACTATCACTTTGTATAAGCGGCTATTTCCCCCTTCACAAGGGCAAGACAATAGTTAATAGTTCATGAAATTAGGGCCTTTTGCAACTAGGTACTCAACACAATTTCAAGGCAACATTCGGGTCCAAAAACCATTCATGACTTATGTTCATTTTCATTTAAATAGCATGCATCCCCCTCGCGGGTAAAAACATTTGAAATAAGTAAAGAGCGAGGCTATAGACTCACCTTGCGTATTAGTAGTGGTTCTAGCGAAGACGTAACGAGAAATGTCACCGACGACGTGGATGCCCGGGAAAATCAAACACTTGACCTAAAAGTCAAAGTACGAAAACCAAATCAGTACACCGCGTACATAATTGTACTAACACACGCATATGCAACACACTCAATGCTTATGAAAACTCACGCCAAAATCAAACAAGTAGTTGTTACTAGACTTATACCATTTACCTACGTAATTAAAGTTACTATCCATTTTACGATTTTGCCGATACTTACCAAAAGTATGAGCTGTTTTACTAGACTTAACCCTTGTTATAAAAATTAAGAAAATTCTCAAAAATACCTTAATACCTTTAGAAAACCCATTTTTAATCCCATTAAAAGTTTTCGCTTTTACGACCCGTTACTCAACACATTACTAAACCTACATTTTTCGGACTGAAATTGCACTTTGACCAAGTCGGACTCATTTGACCCATTTAAAATATACCATTGACCTCTACGACACCTAAGTCTAATAATAGACTCAAATACACAGGTTTGAGACCAAAAATCA